>JAJGRX010000343.1:0-203805 GCA_025461125.1 Carex kokanica | reverse complement strand
AATTATACTTGCAATAAAAGATATACAAATAATTTTTATTATTCGTTCAATAAGTACTATAAAGATATACAAATATACATGTATCTAGTAATGAGATTTGTCAGCTTAGAAAGAAAGTACTAATTTATCAGCAAAGAATATATATAGATAAGAGCTATTTTGTATTTATTATTTTTGTGATAATAATAATTTGCAAATCATAGGCAACCGAGCTAATTTTCAAAACATTTTTTTATATTATTATTTAGATAATTAAGTAATTAATATTTTAAAATAACAGCATCAACAACCATATATTACATATTTGTTATGTTTTATGATATTATGTATATGTTAAAGTTTAGTTGAGTAATTGTTGATTGCTATTTTCAATATATGGAGTTTGAATTTATCTGTTAGTTGTGTACTATGTTACTCGGATACTCTAATATAGGCTCCGTATCCGTATCGGATACTGATACGCACCCGATACGGCACCGATACCTATCCGATACGCCAGCTGGCGTATCTGCTTACGTGGCGTATTTTTATCGAAGTAAATATAAAAAAAGAAATATATAACTATATATGAATATGCATATTTAAGTCATAAATAAGAAAATATCTCGGAAAAATCTTTTCCTCAGTTCTTTGTTTTCTTGCACCGTTCATACTCAAATCTTTTTTAAATATAAAAGTTGGTGTTTTAAAAATTTAAAATAATAGTCAATTGCATTTGACAAGATAAATCTAACGAAGAACGAAAATTAAGGTACAATTGTGGCCTAAAAGCTGTGTACAGTATGAAAGCCCAAAATGGTCAGATTCTGTGATCATGAAAAAAGCCCATGTAAAAACTAAACTGGGTTGCCCAATAAGCCTGAAACTTGCACAGCTTAGGTTTTCCTAAAGTACTTTTTACTCAACTTCTCTCCCAAATTTGGTTAACCATGCTGTAGGCCCATAACCCATAGACCATTATTCGTTAGGGATCCTAGCAAACCCAAACTTATCCTCCTGGCCTTGAATGTTACGTTAATGATGATTGAAGCATCCCAATTCAGCAGCAATGAGGGGCATTATATTGTTCTTTGCGCTCTTTCTACTCCCTCTAGTTTAATCTTCTCTCACATCTCAAACACAAGCTCTCCTCCATTGGAAATCCACACTCGAGACTCAACAACTGCTTTTATCTTGGAATCTGCATGGCCATCCATGCAACTGGACCGGAATCACATGCTGTGACACAAACCAAAGAAGGCAAGTCATCATAAAAATATCTCTTCCAAATAAGGGTCTAGTTGGGAAATTAGATGCTCTTAATCTCTCTGCTCTTCCATCCATTAGAACTTTTAATCTCAGTCATAATAATTTCAGTGGAGTAATTCCTAAATCAATCTCTCTTCTCAAAACCCACATACCTTGCTCTCAATGATAATGTTTGATCCCGTCAAGCATTGGAAACTTGACAAACATAAAAGGCTTGTATCTTTCGGGTAACAATCTGTTAGGACCGATTCAACCTGAAATTGGTGCACTTACACATTTTCTGAGCAGCAAAATACCTACTACTTTAGAAAATTTAACCAATCTTGATAGTTTGTATCTTTCTGAAAATAAGCTCTTCGGACAAATTCCTCCTGAAATAGGTAAACTTCAATATTTGAGATTTTAGTTCTTCATGAAAATTATCTCTTCGGATCAATCCCCCCTGATATTAGTAGACTCACTCAGTTGAGAGCTTTAGATCTAGCACACAACTATCTAAGTGGAGAAATACCTACTAATTTAGAGAACTTAACAAATCTTTTCTATTTGTTTCATTGGAGTAATAAGCTCTCCGGATCGATCCCTCCAGAAATAGGTGAACTTAGAAATTTGAGAGAATTAGAACTAGAAGAAAACTTTCTGAGTGGAGTAATACCTACTAATATAGAAAACCTAACCAATCTTGTAAGACTATCTCTTAATGATAATAGTCTCACAAGATCAATCCCTCTGAAATTAGCAAACTTACACATGTGACAATTTTACAGCTACAAGAAAACTTTTTGAGTGGAGAAATACCAACTAATTTAGAAAACTGAACCAATATTGTTGTTCTCTTTCTTTGGGATAATAAACTGTCTGGACCAAACTATGAAGAAAGAAAAAAAAATAGCATGTATAATCATTTTTTGTACCATTTGATCATTTTCTATATTGAAAATAAAAGAAGTGTTCAATTTAAGGGAAAAAGCAAGGGTTCCACCACAAATTGGGCCTACTTCAGGATACTGCGGATGAGACAGGGTTTCGTGCTTTCAGCATAGATGCTATTACGGAAAGGGCCCAATAAAGCCCATTATTCAGTGTCCAATAAACGCCCAGTTACATTGGATGTCATGCGGATCAGACTGGGTTTCCATTATTTAATTAGAGATGTTATATCGGAAAGTGCTATATTAGGAACTTGTCATCCGGCCCAATAAAGCCCATTTAACATCATTGCTCAAAGTATCCAGCAATTTATTTCTCTCGCTTTCCAGCAATTTATTAGGATCGTCTAATCGAATTAAAAAAGGCTGTGACCTAAATGTTGCTGTTTACTTGGGTTGGGCTTTTGAGGGAGCAGTTGTATGAAGATAATTGATTATCAAATATGTAACTTTTTTCTACGGAAGTCTTCAAATTTAGCATTGAAATTATTATAATACTGTTGTTTATCAGATTGGAGCTTAATGCTGTTGTATTAATTAATTAGCTGTACTAGTTATGTTAGTACTCTCATGCTGCTAATTATCTTATTTCTTAAGCATATGCAGTAATAGATTTTTTATTTTTCTTGTCATATTTTTTAATTCTGTCATATACTAATTGTAGGGATGTTAACTGTCTTCATCAAATCACAAGAGAACAAGTTGGTGATTTCCTTCCATCTATTGCTAAGTTCCTAAATGCATGCTCTGCCCATCAAATTCGATTGGCATCAGACTTTCATCGTTTTTCTTCCTGAATCTATTTCAACAATTTTGTACCATTTTGGTTTCAAGACATCAATCAAGATGCGGGAAATGATTTATGCTATTCTGGGGGCTTTTGAAGGCTTATCTAATCATTAATTTCTTAGTTGGCTTGTTTTGTGCTTTAGTATAAAATGAAGGGTTCCATACTTATTAGTGGTTAATGATGTCATGTGCCATGTACTGTAAATTTTCAGCATAACTGTGATTAAAGAGGTTGTCCTTTAAATGAAAAAACATTTTTTTCTTTTTAAAGTTAATCCGCTGAAATTTTGACCCCTTTTATTACTCTGTATATTTCATACTTCAAATTTTCGATAATGAATTCATAAGTTTTGAGGAATTTAGTGTAATATCAAATTGGTATTAATATTTTTGGACTTTTTTAGGTCATGTCAGATGAAAAATTACTTATTTATTCGTGCTTAATTGGGTGATTTTAAAATTTAGGAGTCACCGAATCATTAGATCATGAATTAACAGTTAAGATTGCCAGAGATCATCCAAAGTCATTGAAGATAGTCTATAATTCAGTGACCTCATGAGTTAGAACGTTGTCAAAAAAGACTCGTACTTGCAATAAAAGCGGATTAAAGCAGGCAGTAATGAGATTTAATTATTTGCAAAGAAAAAAATACTAACTTTTCGGTATGGATAAGAACAATTTTGTACCTATTATTCTTGTAGTAATTTAAATGTACAAAATCGTATTTGATAAATATGAATAATTCATTTAACCGTATATTAGTTGTAATGCAACCAAGATGTTTTTTCAAACTTTTTGAATAGTCAGCCATGTTGCTCTCCATAGTCTTCCATGAAAATGAAAGTTTTTTTATTGAACGAAGTCTTCCATGATTTTTCCAACTTTTTGAACGAAGTCTTCCCTGAAAATAAATTTTTTCTTATTTCCCACCAAACCCAACATTATCCTGCCGGCCATGACAGTTACGTTAATGATGATTGAGTGTACATGGAGCATGGTTCATTCATAGATGACAGGTATGTAACACCACTATACTATTTATTTTATTTCAATTAAGCATTACTTTGGAATTTCCAATTTTGAATCGCCATGCAATATTGCTCATTTATTATAATCTTATCCTCTGAGAACTACAGAGGTACTATTCCGTGAAGTAATTGGATCCGGACTGTTATTTTAACTTTGTACTGTTTTGGTTTCAAGGCATCAATCAATTAAGTTGTAGAAAATGATTTATACTATTCTGGGGCCTTGTGCAGGCTTCTGTAGTCATTATTTCGTAGTTGGTTTCTTTTGTGCTTTAGTTTAAAATGGAGGGTTCAGTCATTATTACTGGTTAATGATGTCATATTGGCATTTACCCAGTGAATTTTTAGCATAACTGTGATTAACGACGTTGTCCTTTTATTGAAAAAACTTCTTTCTTTTAGACAAGGAAAAAGGGTTTCTAAAGTGAGTGGCATAATTTCTGATAATGAGTACAATCTTACATCTGATACCAGACATGATGCTCTCCAAGGCATTCTATACATCTGCAACTTGGAGATGGCGCCTTGCACCAATTCTCCTCGTCACATGATAAAACATCCGTATGCGTGACTGGTGGAGAAAGCTGGCGATAGGTGGCACACCTGGTCTATTGTTGAAGTAGCAAAAAGAATTAGTCTGCTCATGTTGCATTAATAGGTGATAAAATGAAAAGCAGGATATGTGCTGAGGTATGGTGTCAGGGATTATACTGCTTTGGGGGACTATTTTGCGGTTTTTGTATTAAGCAGCAGTGTGTATTATCAGGTTTTTTATGAAAAGGGTGGATTGGCACCTTTTTGTTGAATATTATTAACTAATTTGAAGAATTTAATGTATATCAGATTGTTTTTATTATGTTTGGACATTTTTAGGTCATATCAAATTGAAGATTATTTATTTATTCTTGACCTAAACTCCTGTGATTTTAACATTGAAGAGTCACCAATCATCATCAGATCTTGAATGAATCTTTTTCATTTCGCCCACTCAGATATAATTCATGGCAATAATTTAAATAGTAAAAAAATAAATTTCACATGACAAGATGTTACATATATAAATAACAACCATCCATTTACGGTAGTATGTGTTTTAACAGAAAATTTATCACTATTGCTTTTCTATACAAATTTGGTTCACTACGTTGATTTGAGTTTTGAAGTGTTTCTCAACTTAAATATTTGGGACAATATTTATGCTAAAAACCGATCCTCCCTGAACTCAAATTTCGAAAAAGCAGCACAATCAACATATGCAATTCTTAGTCTTGGCCCTCCAAATTCAAACTAGGATGGAATAATCAATACTAAGTTCTCCACTATTGCCTAAAGTGGACGTCACTGTTTCTAAGTTTTCCTTCCTAGCCAGTAGCCACCCACCAAATAGTGCATCCAATCTCGCTCTAGTGCCTCCCTCATTCCACCAATCACACGCATGGATTGTTGTGGTTAACCTACTCCTCCGATACATAGATTAGGAATTTTTTCAATGACTAAAAATCACTTGCGTTAACTTCCCGAACAAAAGAGTAAAGAATAGATTATTAGGCGAAATACTTAAACGAAGAAGTCGAGGTAAACCCAAAAGTACGATATTAGCTCACGAAGTACTTAACCGTGAAGTGCACGCTATTATCACTTAAGATTACAACACCCACGCATGCTTTAGAAACACGAATCGAGTAGATTGAGACCCTAGTGGATAAGAATGCCAAAGCCCCTGGAACTCCTACACTTGAATCAGACCCAAAACATTTATTATTTGCTTCTTTCGATTTAATTAGATTTAGAAACCAACTCAAACTTTGTCTGTCTAGCTTAATGAATTGGTGAGAACTAGTACTTTATGAGTTGTCCCTGTGGATTCGACACCCGAACTACTACTAGGCAAGATTGTATGCTGAAATCAAATTAGGTGTATTAGTGTTCATAATAAGCTATAGAAAAACACACACACGGTCTAGACTAATAAACAAAATCAAGTAAGATCAAACATAAAGTGCAAAAGCAATCAAACAACAAAAGACTAAATAATGATCAATAAAAATATATATCAAAGCATCATGAGTAACAAGGTTTAATGCTAACCCTAAGAATCTAAATTAGCCGATGAACAACATTTTTACAAAGAGATAAGAGAAAGATACAACCATACACTAAGTACCCTCCAACTTAGTCTCTACACACTCCTCTCTTCTCACTTAAGAAATAAAAACCACCAAAGATAGAAAGATAAATTGTTATGTTCTGTTCTGCGGTCTTTTATAGGAGTGTAGGGGCGCTTGGAGATGAGTGGAGTCCAAGTTATCTGATCTAGATACAACTATCAAAGAATCACCAAAGGCCACCTAGGGTACACTCCATATTGGCTAATACAGACCGTACTCTCCCTGTGCATGAGTTAGCGCTCCAGGAGTTAATGCGTATTCAGTCTTTGTAGGTCCGTACTGGGGCTCTGGTCTACATTGGCTAATACGGTCAGTACTAGAGCCTTAGTCTGTGAGCTATGCTTTTCGATCGACACAATTCTTGCTCCAAATGACGTAAAATAGCCTCAAAACATGGTTCCTCCATTAAAACATAAAATAGGGCAACAATAAACTTTTTCACATAATAACTAAACATAAAGGTGAGAAAATAAGACAAAACTTAAGCCAAAATCCTACGTAATTCACTACCAAAGGAGCTTGATCAACTGTCTATAATAATTTGGTTAAAAAGGAATCTTTTGAGTTAGAAGCATTACCACAAGCACTAGGGTTGCTCTGGTAGCATAGAAGCACCGAAAGTTGTTGAAGGACTTGTTGCATTTGATCCCCAGCACTTGACCCGCCATAGAGTGACCCGCCACCACCATAGGATGCCTCTGACCCATTTGGGAATGATCTGCCAGCGACATAAAAAGCTCCTCTAATGGCAATTTGATTGTTGGGTCCAAATCCAAATCCTGAGGGACCCACTAGCCCATTAACTCCAATCTCTTCATTAGAAATAGTGTAATCTATGTTTTTTTTGTTATTTTTCTCCCAATTTTGATTATGATTATTTCCCTTGATTTTTTTTGGTCTGAGATGAGATATAGATGCCAACATTTTTCCAGAGTGTGACCCTCCTTTTTACAGTGGTTACATTTTTCATTTTTAGTTTGATTTGGATGATTTTGGAGGCCAGAATTTTGATTAAATTGGAATTTTTTTACGACTAAGCCATGGGTCTCGTGTCCGTAATGGCTTGAATTATGTGGACCATTCATGGCAAGTCTCTTACTTTCCTCTTGTGAATTAAACTTTTAATTTGAGAATAAGAAGAAAGAGGTACCGTGGTCCTGATTCGAGATCTTACTTCTTCATAACACGGGTTTAGACTCGCGAGGTACTGAAAAATATCATCCTCTTCGGCCTGCTTCTGAAGTGTGGCCAGATCTGTTGTTATTGGCCAATAGGATCGAAGATGATTGCATTTTTTTCCAAGAGCACTAAGATACTCAATAGTGCCTCTTGACTCGTGTTTTTCTTGTTGAATTTCCTGCATAAGTTGATAAATATGTCAGAAATTATTTTGCTGGCCATACATGACTTTTACCGCTTCTCACAACTCATGTGTCGTTTCCGCCATCATAAAGAGGTCATATACAGCTGGCTCCATTGAGTTCATAAGGTGATGATTTTATCGTTTGTGGTTCTTCACAGTTTTGCTGCCCTTTTTTCTTCCTTGGTTAGTTTGTCGAATCTGCAGCTTCTGGTTTTTTATTCTCTCCATTAATGTATTCTAACATTTCTTGACCACTTAGGGCCCTGGATGCTGCCATTGCCCATGACACATAATTTCTGCCATGGAGCAAAGTGTTTGTTAGCTTGGAGAAATTTGTTGTCTCGATTTGCCCTTCTTGAGCCATCTTTCTTTTGCTGAATTTTGTTGTGATTTTGTGTTTTTTTCGGCTACAAAACTTTTATGGCTCTGATACCATGTTATTTTTGTAAGACAAAGAGAGAAGAGTTTAAGAAAACAAAATGTATTTGCAATCTTATTTTTTTTTTGTTTACAAGTGTCCCAATTTATAGTTACTGCACAAGAAATAACTAGCCGTTGAAATGCACTATTCGCTATTGCTATTAATTACAAGACACTATTTTCTATTATATTAAATAAACTAGCTGTTATAATTTGAATCCTATTTATATTTAAACAACACCACTACAATACTAAGAGGCATATCAAGAACATCGAAACCGTGCAAACTAGCCTTCTTAAGAAGTGGAACCTTCGCTATGGAGACACATCCACCTCCAAGTCTGCTGCTGGTGAAGATACATCGTCCGAATGATGCAGGTGCACATGGAGGGAACTCATCGGAGGAGGAGAGGGTGGCCCATCGTGATCCCGCCGCCTAGCTAGATCATTTCTATCTTTTATTTTCGGTTTAGCTTGAGAGATTTATCATATCTAGTTGAACTTAGATATTTTATTGTTGTTATGCATGCTTTTGGTCTTGTGTTGCATGACGAACATGTGTTGTTTTATTTTGTTGGCATGCTGAATTGTTTGAATTGCTTATGGCGCGTATGATTTAAATTTGCACTACACGAATTTTGATCTTTTGCAACAACATATTGCAACTAATGAACTAATTAGTTGCATTAAATTAATAATATTGCTACCAAATCAATTAGTTGTATTAGAATATGTTTATTGCAACAAATAATTCTTATTGCAACTAAATTTAACTGTTGCCCGAAAAAAAATATTGCAACCAAATTACATTTATTGCAACCAGTTATTCTCGTTGCCAAGTCATATTTAATTGCTCCGTTTGCTTAAATTTTTAAACTTTTTTGGGGTAATGTGCAAAATAATCATTCTAGTCTTGTTTCGCTGAGCTCACCTCCCTTGTCCTCACTTCTCCGCCTCATCCCCTCCCCCCTTCCAGCATCGATCAGTCTCTTCCGCTCACCTCCTGTTCTCCCTCCGCTGATTTTCTCCTCCCCACTTCTCCTCCTTCTCCTCTACCTATCTCCATCTCAGCGTCGACTATTCCAAAAACCTGCTACCCTTCTCCTTCGAGTTTGGCTCTATTAAGGTACTTTCACCTAAAATCAGACGTATTTTAATTTGTGCGACTGAACTGGTACCAGCCACAATTTAGCGTTAACACAAAAGAGGGTTTCACAGGACAGATCTGGGAAATTCGGGGCATGACTAAAAGGCCCTAAAGTTCACAAGTCTAGTTAATATCTTATTTTTAAATTTTTTTTCTTTTTTACTCCGTTCAGCTCATATATCTTGTCAATGTCAGCAGCTACTGCTTGAAAACTGGGGCTTTAGGTATATAATTTATTTATTTTACCATTTTCTGTAGTTGTGTTGAATTATTAATAGAAACATATGTAGATTAATTAAAATATTAATAAATACAAAATTAGTTTACTTATAATTCATGTGCTGAATAATTTGTTAAAAAAAATAAAATTTAATGTTGGATAGTACTGTTTGGATTTTATTTATTTATTTTGTAATATGGGTAATCTAAGTGGCTGAAAATTGATGTACTTAATGTGTGGCTTTTTGTTTTTTCCTTTCAAATGTAGGAAGCAAGATCTTTTGCGAACTTGATTGCAAGAGATGGTGAAAAACCGAGAAGGAAGAGACATGTTTGTGGCTCGTTGTCAGATGAGAAAAGAGATATGTCAATCTCTGGCCATGTGGTAACGTACTGGTCTCGAGAAAGCACAAACAGTTAGTTTTCTGAATTTGCAAACAACACTCCAATACTAGAACATGAAGTTGCATGATATCTAAGTTGTACCTGGCTTCTGCATCTTGAACAAACCAAATCATATTCTAAGCAATACATGCAAACTCAGAACCATATTGAAGTTTTCATTTGTTTTAATTTTTGTTTAGTTATTCTTTTGTTTTGGAGGGTGGGGGTGGCTTATTACAACTATGGGCAAAATTGTCAATAGTTTGGTACTTATACTAACCATGGTCTAATTCAGCAAAATTAACCAGTAGAATAGAACTAGCAACCAACCATTTGTAGATAACAAAATTGTCAAGATAGAAATTCACATGCATGCACACTAATCAGTCCCTATATTTTAGGAATGTGCATATTCCCACTATCAGATATGTATTGACTTCTACATGTCAAAAAGATCAGTTAATTCTTGACTCTCAGGTCCAATCAATTGTATGATTGGATTCTTTTTTTTTTAAATTGTCATGAAACCAATACTCAAATGATCAATGTCAGAGTTTTGAATAATTGGCACTTCTGGAATTTTGTGAGTTTTGGCTGAATTTTGGCAATTTGCAAATCAGTTTGAAATGAGATTCAACAAAGATTCTAATGTTATAACTCAATTTATATACATGTAATAAAGTATTGTTTAGCGGGATTTCGAATTTTTTCAAAATATAATGAATTCTGAAAATTCGGGTAAAATCTTGGCCAAAATTGAAAAATTACATTTTGTTGATTTAAGCATAAATTTGAAATAAGTTAGACCTTTCACTGGATTTATAGCAACATAAGATAAAAATTAATGAATTAATTGGATCGAAATCAAATTCTCATGAACTATGATTAGCAGCCTTGAAGCTCTGAGTGATGCCTCAGCAATTAAAAGCCCCCCTGCACCAAAAATAAAAGCAAATGTGAGCTGATCATGTTTCATTGGAAGCTCTAAGTGATGCCTCAAGGGACATACAACCAAAAACAAAAAAGAAATTATCTAGGAAAAGAAGGGTAATTACAAGGTTTCCAAGAGCATTCTGGCACAGTACTATCTAGTCTTCCCTTCCAAAAGATGATTCAAAGAAATGTGTCCATTTTGACATGCTATATTATGGACTATATGGAAGTGTTCTATCAGGTACTTTGCCATGCCCTTGCAACATATTACTTTCTTTGTTACTGGCTTATTAGAAAAATGAAGAACTGAACCAGTACCATTAGTAGCACAACTGAGCTGATACCAGTGCAAATCAGGTGCAACCTATGCGCAACACATTGGTACAGAGTACTGCATACAAAAGACTTGATATTTATTTGTAAATTGTAATATTCTATTCAGTTCTGTTTTCAGCTCTTTGGTCAAATGTGACAATCATATATGAGAAGTTATAAAAACTTCTTTTTACTGATATAAGGGCAAAATAGTCATATTTAAATAAAATACAAGTTAAAATTAAAACTAAACACAGTAACTGATTTACCTCTGTGTGTGTATATCTCGAGCAAGTGAATGCACTTGAATTCTCTCCTCTCTTATCCTTCCCTCCCCTTTACAAAGCTCTGGAGCAGAGTCTTAATTACTGTGGCTGCATTGCCCTTATTTTATCTTTTTGATCTTCTGTCTTTTCTGACTGTTTTTTTCCTATAAAATTTCTAAATTCAAAATATCAGTACAGTGGGTGCCTGACCTGACTCGGGACCCTTCCTTCTTGTCTGGTCCATGTGACATCTAGAACTGACCTGACCTGGATGATATGTAGATATTGTTTTACATTGCAAAAACATAATTGTAATCTATTGAAAATAGGATATAGTGTTTTCATCATGTTTTAGTAGACATCCATATCTTAGTAATATTGATGAATACTTCATTCTTACTGTTTCCCAATGCCTAAACCAACTGATGCGACCTAGGAGATGAACCAATTCAAATGCTCTTTTGATTGGGTTGGACTGAAACCCAACCCAACCACTTTGTCGCTAATTGTCTGACTTACTTGTTTGTTCCTTAATGTTATTTGTTTGACTGATTTCAGGAAGCTCGAGTTCACCCTTAATTTTAATAAGTTTACTGATGAGGCTAAGCAGAGGGGAGGCAATGGAGCGGATGCGCAGAAGGGTAGTGTGAATGCCAACTGGTACAATCTGCACCGTCCATCGAGGAGCGATCTCCCGGAGAAATGTTGGGGGATGTAGAGAAAAAAAAAAAAAAACTTCCTAACCATGATATCCTAACCGTATTAATTTTTTTATTAAACCTAACCGTATTAATTTTTTTTATTAAACCTAACCGTATTATTTCCGTCCGAAAGCGGTAGCCAATGGACGGTATGATTCTAACCGTTCTTTCTTTTTGAAAGCTTCGCAGAAGCAATCCCTTGTCCGTGATAATTCCTTCCTGCCATCGGACCGTTAGTATTACTCCAGTCATTGTTATATGCTGTACAACTGAAAAAAAAAACAAAAAAAAACGTAAAATTGTCATGTTCTTTGCTAATTACCACCCAATACTGCACCTCCAATTGTGTCTTTTGTTAGGGATCTCAAACAGATAAGGACATGTATTTCTTTAAAATACCATCCTTACTAATTTTACTTATCACACTAATTTTTTATTCATAACACAACCGAAATGAAAAATTTTATTTTCTCATTTTAGTAAGAACTTTTTTTTTTCTAGGAACCATTTATTTTTTCACCGCTCAAACATTGCTCATTTTTTGCTATCTGTGTTTTGCACCATTTGGTCGTTTTGAAATAAAGTGAACAGAAAATCCAAATATTAAGAAAAGCTTTGATCAACACTAAGACATGCACCGTTTATTTTGCACCACTAATTTTTTAATGAGTAAAGAAGAAATAATATAATCAAGCTTGAATTTTATAGCTATTGTAAGTCAAGAGTCTGTATCTGTACCTTAGAATAGTCAGAAAAGACCATAAATTCCACGCCAATTTGCCGTCCAAAGAGAGAATCAAAAGTAGATTGAAGCCCTTCCAATCCCTGATTTAAGGAGGAGGTGGAGTGGGGTATTTGTCAAAAAGATCAAGCTTAATAATAAACTGAAAATCAAAACTTTAAGAACCGGAATAATACCAAAATAGAAAGAGTAAGGTGAGTAAAATATCCTGCCTTTTAATTGTCGAATCCAAGTGACAGTATACAGTCTATCAAGTAAAGGGCTTCATATCCTATTTAGAAAATGGATGGAACAATGATCGTTCACTTCCGTCCTATTTTTTCTCTCAAATTATGACCAATTTGTGTATCAAATCAAGTCAATTGATCATATATTGTATAATAGTAGTACCACAGTCACTACACTTATTATGAAAAGGACCCATCAGGCGATCAGTACTCTCTGAGAGAAAAGGAAAATAAGGAGGTATATATAATTTTTGGCGACAGAGGTAAAGTGATCCCGCGCCAAATTATGGTGCAGTTATCTGATTCTGCGTCAAATCATTTTGCAGTTATCTGATTCCGCGCCAAATTATGGTGCAGTTATCTGATTCCGTGTCAAATCATAGTAGAGTTATCTGATTTTTCTTAATCAGTTTGTCCCTAACCGCTGGGAGAAGGAAAATGCCCCAGCTGAGATTATTAAGATATAATTGGTTATGGATACCATGTTCTTAATCGGTTATGGTATCCATATGCAATAATAAAAACAGCGGTTTTTCTTAATCGGTTTGGGTCGTTTCATATTGCATATGGATACTATATTTTTATTATTAAGATATAATTGGTGCATAAATTATTTAGTCAACACCCTCTCTAAAATTTATTATTTAACGTCCAAGCTTTTCTTATTCAAAGGACGCAGTTATTACAGGAGGCAGTTATTATTTGGTAATAGTACGTCTCTAACTCTCTGTTGGTAAATATCTCCATTCCATTATTAAGCACGTTAGGTGTCCGATCCGCCAACGGCTACGATTGAAAGATGAAATTTCAGATTTAATCTCAGCCCTCCAATCACATAATCTGTCTTCTTTTGATTAAATACATCTGAATAATATGTAGAAGTCTAAATTTAGCTAAATACATACTCGCCACACGTACCGCCACACGATGCATTACAATTAAAATTAAACAAATATGAAATTTAGCGATATAATTCTCAGTTTCCTTATTTATTTATTTTCCTTATTTCTCCTTCTCCAATTGAACCAATTCCACCTTCCGTTTTTATATGGTGGATCACAATGGAAATCAATTTTTTCTTCATCTTTGTTTCTATAGATATTACTGTGAGAAATTTGGAATAAATTATCAATTTTATTTCTATACAAATCTATACAGATCAATGGAAAATCATAGAAGCACAAATTAGCAGGACATGAAGAAGGAAAATAAAACAAAATTAGAAAGGTCACATGTCATTAATTTATTATATCTCATTCATATTTTATTGGATCCGATTTAAAATTCTTTTTTGATCTGATAATAATATTTATGAAAAAAATTCTCCACTTTTTTAAATAGCAAATAATTGTTGTAATTTATTATAAATTCTATCTTGTCATTTCATACAACTTAGTTGCATTACAGTAGTGCTCTTAATTGGTATTTTTATATTGTAACATATGTCATTAATTCTTTGTTACTTTGTATATATATTCATACAAAATTCGAAATAAAATTTGAATCTGACTCTAAATATATTCATACAAGTCTGAATTGATAACTAACTTCGTGTAAATAAACAAAAAAAAATTGTCTCTACAGGAAAAGTTCAAAGTGCCAGAGGAAACAAATATATAAAGAGGTACAAATTATTTATTCTTTTTCAATGATAACCAGAACTTTACTGAAAAGATGCTACTACAGTGCAAAAAAAAAAATACCCAACATTTTGCACATCCCTTGTCTGTTAATAGGAAAAGAAGACCATAAATTATTATTTTTATAGTAAACTATTTATTGAACTAAAGTGTAAAATGTAACATTCTCTGAGTGGGAAGTTGTGAGTTCGAAAACTCAAATGAGAGGTCATTTACACTAAATGGAAGTTGTAGGCTAGATCTCCACTTTTCTTATTAAAAAAATAAATATAAAATACTTACAAAATTAATTTTAAAATATACATATATATATATATATATATATATATATATATATATATATATATATAGGTTGGCTAAGATCAAAGTGGTATGACCAAAGCTTTGGTACTACCAATTTGTTTTTATGATTTTCAAAGTTTAAATAGTCGATCTGAAGTGCTCAACGTGTTCTCCATATTAAAATGTACTTGGAAACCAAATTTTTCATTTTTTGAAATGTTTTGAAATTTTTTATGGATTTTTGAAAATCATTGTTCTTCAGATTTTATTTATTTATTTTTTATTATAAAAACAGTGATTTTCAAAAATCCATAAAAAGTAGTAAAAAATTCAAAAAAATGTAAAATTTGGTCTCCAAGCACATTTTAATATAGAGAACACGTTGAGCACTTCACTTCAGATCAACTATTTGAACTTTAAAATTGCAAAAACTAATTGGTAGTACCACTTTTAAAATGTAATTTTTTTTTCTACATTGCTAAATTTTGAGAATCCTTTAGTAAATCAAGAGCCATGGACTGGACAGGAAGAGAAAAGGCTTATATTAATTTTACAAAACAAAGTGATCTACAACTGGATCACCATGAAGTCTTCATCCTATATAATATAGAAAATTAAGCAGCAAGCCCAAACACAATTAGGGATATAAATGAGGAACAAAGTCTGCTGGTAAGTATCGAGAACATAGCGACATCACAAGAGCATTGCCCAACTTATTGGTAAATGAGATGGGCTGTCAGAGATAGATGGAAAGTTGCAAGTAGATCCCTCATCTTTTCATTTTTCTGTAATTTAAATGGGCGGGTATCAACAATTGTTTTGTTCTCTTATAATACGCTCCCGTTGCAACGCACGGGCACGATACTAGTTACAATTAAGGACGAAGTTATTACGTACAGGAGGCAGTTATTCAATGTTGGTTTTTCACTTTTTTGGTTGAATGTTACGGTTTTAATTTTTTTTTTTTTTTTTTACCAAACTGGTTTGGCGCGCAGATTGGTTCGCGCCCTGAGAAAAAAAATGGAAGAAAATGTTATTTGGCAGCAATATTTAGAAAATAAAATGTTAAAAAATAATATGACCTTAATAATTCATTTCGTCCATTCATAATTGTTCATCACGTCCAATATTTATTTGAGATACCACTATTCATCCCATCCAAGTCGGTAGAAAATTAAAAAAACAATAAATTTAGAAATACTTATTTTAAATTAGATTTTTTTTCAAATTTGAAGCAGAATTAATTATCATAATAGTATTTTTAAATTTTTTTATTTTAAATTATTTGTGAATGATATTCCTGAAATATATGCAAATAGTTTGAAAAAATTAAAAAGATCAATTATAATTCACATATGATGGACATTAGATGAGAGAGTGAATGAATTTATTTTGTGTATTATCATAATTGATATTAGTTCATAAATTTATTTTGTGCTGGACATAGGATATTTTAAATAATTTAGTGTTTGTATTCTATTTTAATTCTTTCATTTTTAGTGATTCCACGCAAACTAATTATCTAGTACTGTTATATTTGACTAGAATCATATTTCATAGGTAGCTAAATCTCCTAGTGATGTTGGCACTGTTGGTGCAATTCGGATCGTGGCACCTTTCCTTACCTAAACTGATATTTTGGTAATTGAAAGACATTTTTCTGTGATCTCAATTTTGATTACTTATGGCAAGGTCCTTATAAGTAATAAATCAGGTGCTTCCTTAATGCTTAGTACTCGTGGATAGTAAAATATTCAGGGTTGCACACACAATAGACCTTAGTAATGTTAGGATTGCTTCATACTTAATTTGGTCTTCAATGCTAAAATGAACTGTTACTCAGGGGCAGAGACAGGATTTTGGATTATGGGGGTCAATAGGTACAAAAGTTACTGACTTTTGTTTTCGAAAGGTATGGGGTCATTAGCTTAGTTGTTGCGATCCAGGAGGCTCGCACTTAGGACGAAGACATTGCCTTTAATTTCTGCACTACTCTTGTCGAAGATCTCTTTCAGATTTCTCTTCCCTATCTCTTTTTGTCACTCAATTTTGGTTCATTTTCTCTGAATTTAATTAGTTTGATTTATCGAATTATATATATATATATATAGAGGAGGGATCCAATTACACCTTTTTTGGTGACACACTTTGACACCTACCATTTTTAAAGTCCAAATAGTCGATTTAAACTGTTCAACATGATGGATATATTAAAATGTGCTTGGAGATCAAATTTTACATTTTTTTGAATTTTTTTGCTATTTATTAAGATGGTTACAAAAATCGTTGTTTTCAGACCATTGAAAAACAGCGATTTTGTAACCATCTTAATAAATAGTAAAAAAATTCAAAAAAATGTAAAATTTGATCTCCAAGCACATTTTAATATGGTGATCATGTTGAACGGTTCGGATCGGCTGTTTGGATTTTGAAATCGCAAAATTGACCTATATAAAAAACGGTGTCATGATGTGTCACCAAAAAAGGTGTAATTGGATCCCTCCTCATATATATATATATATATATATATAGTGCTGGGCTTAGCTAAGCCATGGTGTAAAACGACTTGGTGCTCCACGCCTCATTATTTCCATTTTGAAAATCCAAACGACCGATCCGAACCGCTCAAGTTGTCCTCCATATTGATATGTGCTTGGAGACCAAATTTTACATTTTTTGGAATTTTTTTACTATTTATTAAGCCACTTTGAAAATCACTGATCCGGCGGTCCAGAAATTTTTACTGTTTTTTACTGTTCATAAGGATTTTCAGATTTTCAAAGTGGCTTAATAAATAGTAAAAAAATTCCAAAAAATGTAAAATTTGGTCTCCAAGCACATTTCAATATGGAGAACATGTTGGAAGGTTCGAATCGACTATTTGAACTTTGAAAATGAAGATATGGCGTGGAGTACCAAGTCGTTTTACTCCATGGAGTAGCCTAGTCGGACTCTATATATATATATGTATATTTATTATATATATTATCTTTATAATTGCTCTGTATATTTTTGTTTCTATACATAAAAATACTTGAAATAATGATCATTCTGTTATATTTGACAGATAGAAGCAGTTAATGAGTTTTTAGGTGCTTTTGAGACAGAACAGAACGGCATGATTAAAGGTACTGAGGCAACTCACATATATATTAAGTGTTGTATATTAATGATTTTTCATCACTTTATATTATTTAGATTTTGCTGGGGCGCTAATGGAATTCTTCCCTTTGTTTTTGTCTTTGTTTATAGAGAAACATCTGATGTCTTAACCTTCTTCATCATGCCTGTTATGCTTATAACCTTCAATCAGCCAATTAAATATCAAGGTCGGATATAAATTAGAGCCGACCTTGATACTGACAAACATTAGTCGTGGGTATTTCTAAAGGTCCAACCCTGACCCTGACCCTGAAGTTCTTGACTTAGCGTATCGGTTTTATTAGACTTTCTGTACTAGTGCCAACTGATAGAAAAGGAAAAGGTTAGTTTAATCAGTCCATAATGATTAATTACTTTTTGTATGCATATGCAGGATTGCTTAGAGGAAATATATTAACAATCAACCTAGCTCCCCGAAATTAATTGGAAGTGATTCAATGAATAAGCTGTCAGTTGTTTTCAATCTCTGTTGTATATTTCAATTTTCTATAAAATATTTATGGTTTTAATTTCAACCTTGTCCATTATGAGGAATTGTTGCATTCTTGAGGCAAACCCATCTTATTTTGAAGAAATTAAAAAGTTCAACCAACTGTCAATTTGTTTCTCTTTTATGTATATTTGGTCATTTTTATTAATTGCAACCAACATTTTGTTTTAACGGGATATGGTTGCAATAGATTTTATTAATTTGTTTTAACTGTCAATTTGTTTTAACGGGATATGGTTGCAATAGATTTTATTAATTGCAACCAAAATTTTGTTGCATTTGAATTACGTATGCATACTAATTTCGTTGCATTAAAATATTTATGGTTGCATTAGATTTATTAATTGCAACCAACATTTGGTTGCGTTAAATGTGCAGTAGCAACCGTTTATTTGGTTGCAATACATTATTGCTACGCATTTCATGCAACTTAATTTTGGTTGCAATAATTGCACAAGTTGCAACCAAGAATTTTGTTGCGATATACTATCTTATTGCTACCATTTTTCGGTTGCGACAAATACGCAATAGCAACCATTTATTTTGTTGCAATAGATTATTGCTACGCATTTCATGCAACTAAAATTCGGTTGCAAGAATTACACAATTTGCAACCATAAATTTCATTGCGATATACTATCTTATTGCTACCAATTTTTGGTTGCGATAAATGCGCAATAGCAACGGTTTTTTTGGTTGCCATACCTTATTGCTACGTCGGTTTAGCAACCACAACAACAAAGTAGGCATTTTTCGCGAGGGAACTTCGTCGCTAAAAGTACCGTCGCAAAAGAAAAAGCACGTTTAAGACGGTACTCCGTCGCAAAAAGTCACTTTTTATCCTCGCGAAAAGTGCATGTCTTTTGTAGTGAACCAAATTATGGTTGCAATAAACAAATTCTTATTGCAACCAAAGAGTTGGTTGTAAAACTATTGCTACCAAAACTATTGCAACGACCGGCAACCGATTTTTTTGGTTGCAAAATCAATTTATTGCAACCAAATAATACCTATTGCAACCAATTTTTTGGTTGCCCGAAATAGAATTTGGTGTAGTGTAGCAATTTTCTACAAGATCGAAAATAGATAGTTGGAGAATTTGACCTAAAATTGAGTCCGGAGACAACTAGCATGCATGTATATATCATATTGCCATGAATCATCTATCTTGATATTTTCATTTTCACGGAATATAACGAATATTCAGTTAAAAAACAATAAACAAATAAAACTATATATATAATCTCGGTGACGTACCTCAAATTTTACTTACAAGCTACCATGTATATATATATAAATATATGATGGTTTGTCAATGTGTAACATCAGCAACAGATACTATTAAACTGCAATAAGTCAACACGGCAATCATAATTAATGCAATAGAGATTAATTATAATCAGTGTTCTAAATAGCGCGCTATAGCGGCGCTATAGCATTTTTGGACCCCAAACGCTACGCTATGACATCAAAATGCGCTATTTGCGCTACGGCCGCTACAGCGCTATAGCGGTCCGCTATTTCCGTTATACAATATGAGTTTTTTTTTTTAAGCAATTTATATGGGTTTTAAATAAAGATAAAAAAATCTCAAACCGAAATTGAATTTGTTGCTACTTGCTACAAATAAATCAATTTGAAATTGGGAATAGAAATTGAAATTTGAATAGAAAAAAAGTCCAAACCGAAATTAAAATTTGAATAGAAAAAAAAATAGATTATGTCATGAATCATGATGTTTAAGATATTTTTAATAGGAAAAATCGATAGTTTATGATATTACTATGGATATTTTGAACCGCAATTTGGACTTTGGACGGGTTCAATATGAATATTATAATTTCTTAATTACTTTGGTGTTATTTATTGTTCTATGAGACTTTAGATAATGTTGATATTTAGTACAAATATTGAATATACGAAATGTAAAAAAAAAAAAACGCTATTTGGAATAGCTTCCGCTATTCGCTATAGCTTTTTTTGTAGCCTTCCCGCTACGACGCTATAAACGCTGTTTAGAACCTTGATTATAATTAATGTAACATCGCTTCCACTACCATGCATATGTTCATGTCGAGTCCAACGCGGTGTAGCACGAGTCTGCACGTGCCAACCTTAGGTGGGTCCGGATCCCCTAAAGTAACCCAATCTTTGGATTTTGAATCGAGACCGTCCGATTCGAATTCGTCGCTTGGGATTGTCTCGGGATTCGAATTCGTCGTCGGGATGTGTGCGCTCACTTCGGGGATGGATTTTCACAGATTCCAATCGGACGGTCCCGATCTAAAACCCAAAAATTGAGTTACTTCACTGGATCCGAATTCTCTTAGGTGGTGGGAGGGGGGATTTAAGTTTTGCTTTTTGTTTAGAATCTAGATCAAATCTGACTATTTAAATTAATCCGATCGATTGTACTGATTGGATTTGAGAAGTTGCGAATTTAAATATTACTGATTGTATAATATATAGATTGAATTATAGATACGAAATTCGTAAAATAGTTCGAGTAAAATCTGCTGCGATTATTATATATGTTATTTTTCTTACGAAATTTTCTGTATTACATGCATAATATCACAACTTTATTTATTTGTATTTCAAATGTCAAATTTAAACTGTTAATCATCTTCAATATTATTATGCAAGATACGTTCATGTAAAATTTTCTAATTTTTTTTAGTTCATTTTATAGTAAATTAAGTAGTTGAAAAATTAATATATCTAGCAAAATATGATAGATTAATTTTAATGTATTTATTTTTCGTTCACTTGATCTAATATTAAGAAAGATTCGAAATTTTACATGACGAGAACAAATTTGTAGGAAATTTACATTCGACATATATCAATAACAAAACATAAGAGCTTGAATTGGATTAATTTTGCGTAGACATAAGACTGTGGTTAGGAGAAAAAAGTCCAAAAACTGTGGTTAGGAGAAAAAGTTCTAAGACTGTGTGGTTACTCAAAGGTGGACACTTCGAGGCCCGGTCACAACTTCGCAGACACCGTACCACATCATCTTCTTAATGGTAGAAAGTGCATGATTGAAACAAGTAGAAAAATTGGAAATGTTTGATTGAACTAAAGAAGAAGAATTAAAAACCTTATAATGAATAAACCTAATATAATATGTTGGGAGCTAAAAAACCAGACTACCTCAACTCAAAATTTCGAAAACAATAATCACATTGTAGCATTCTTAGTCTCGGCCCAAATTTGAACTCTCAGGCCCAAAGTAGCAAAATTCCAGTTTTTAATTATTTTTTCACTAATCCTGGAAGTGGCGAGCCCAATATTCACCAAGGGCCCAATATTCGTCAAGGATCCTTGCGTCAAAGATGTAGTGGTTTTAATCGTCTCCGGTATTCTTTCCTTTGGAAGAAAAAAGAGATGATTTTGACCGTTTCACCCATAACTAGTGGTTTGAAAATGGTCGGGTCCGGTTCGGACCCGGCCGGGCCACGGTTCTCACGAGCCACGAGTCTCACGGGTCGGAAGGTTTAAACGGGCCAGGTCCGGCGGGCCGGTTTTTTTTTTTGGTAGGCCAAACCCGTGTCAGGACCTTGATCCAAAATGACACGGTCAAGTCCGGGTCCGGAGGGTTTAGGCACGGGTCCGGGGATTTAGGCACGGGTCCGGCAGGTTTGAGCGGGTTGGGTCGGTCTACACAGGGTGGTCCGGGTTTGATCTGGTCCGGTCCGGTCCTGAACCGGCTGAGTTTTTTCAATCCACTACCCATACCTCTGAAAATCGGTCGATTTTGAGTTGACTCGGTTGAGCCGGACTGGAATCGGGCAGACCGAGCTGAGTTAAGCCCGAGTTACAGAGTTAACAAGTTTTATCATGAAAATCTATGGAATCATTTGGAGCTATTCGCTCGTCGATGGACCAAATTTTTTTTTTTTTTTGCATGGGTAGTCAAAGGAATTTGGGGGGAAAAATAGGCAAGGTTCTAAAAAAGAAAATGAAATTTAAGATATTATAAAATATTAAAGAGATGTAGTGTACATGCAGTGTTTTGTTTTATTTTGATAATTCGGCTTGATATTATAGTGGGCTATGAATCTCCTCTCCAGTTCTTCATCCATTTTTATGCAATTAACACATTCATCCTCAAAAAATCAATGACAAAACTGGAGATAATATAAGAAGTGACGTGTGGACCCTACCTAAATTTATCCTCTTAATTATCAAATAATTTATATTGATGCATACCTCTTGCATGCACCTAAAAATTAAATAATGATAGCTGTGAAAAACAACCTTTTTACAACTTTTTGTTCTTTTTTAGTACGAAAGTATCATTTTCGAATATTCGAGTTTAATTCTGATCTGATTCAAGCTAATCATTAAGAATGGGAAACAACAAATTTAGAAAATGATCATTATGAAACTAGTAGGGATGATTAATTAAAAAGTAGTTAGATGGATGATTAATTGAGTAAAATTGTCCATCAATTAATTTTTTTTAATGCTCTAGTATGGTGTCCTGGCTAGTATGACATCGGTGTCATATGACACTAACTTCAAAATTGATTGAATAGACTTCAAACGACTAATCTAAACTGTGCAAACCGATTTACTTTTTGAGTGATGCGTTTACATGCACATTTTTTATATTTGTGAGTTATTTTAGTATCAAATCAAGCGGCAAAAATATTGAAAAATGAATGTATTAAAATTAACTTAAAAACTCATACCTTTGACCGCTTTACTTGATACTAAATAAATTCTAAAAATTATAAATTTTGCATGTAAACGCACAACTAAAGAAGTAGATCGGTTTGAACGGTTTGAATTCACCATTTGAAGTCGATTCGATAGGTTTTGAAGTTAGTGTTATATAGGCTGAAATAACGCTGATGTTATACTAGCCAAACTCTCTAGTATGGTTCAAGTTTTGATGATAAGTTTTGTTGTGTGAATATCAACACTTAGCACTAGTATGGTTCAAATTTAGATGTTTGAATTGTGAATCCAATAATATAGATTCTTTTTGCCTCAAACAAATTTACTAAATAAGTAACAAATATGTTTTTAAAATTCATATACATGTTCATACTTCATAGAGATTCAGAGTTATGTTGCTGTCCAATGACACCGCAAATTCTTCAATGAAGACTTCTTATATCCCTCCCAACTCAACCCTTTCTCCACTGAATTCGCATCGTCTGAGATATCTCATATTCTACATGACTTTTTGTAAAATCTCAACCGTTCAAAGACGTTATGCACGAATCTCAAAGCTCAAATAATACTGCCCCTGCGCTGTCCCCGAATAGGCACCGGACACTTTGGTCACGCAATTTATGAGATATCTCAGAGGATACACACTCTTCTCCACTAGTGGGTAATATATTCAAAGATGACAACTACGTAGCACACAAAAGTGAACCTTTTTTGACATCCAAATCCCAATTTAGGTTGCCATCAATTTCAATTGGCAGGCAAAGCACGCTGTTGGCTCTCTTTCTCAACTACAGTGTATAGAATTGATAAGTCGACCACCTTTGCATCATGTCTCTATTCATATTAATTCCGCTGGTGTGCTGGAGTCATTACACACCAACTACTGCAGTTACACACACACAAGTCTATTATTTTTTATATACAAATCCCTATTCATTAACTATATATGTTGCATTCAATTTAAAACCAAATTCAGTAATTCGGCTTTCTAATTGGCGGTCAAGCACGTCTATTGGCTATGTTTGAATTCCTAGCTTCCGTATCATCCTGTCTCACCACTGATGAGTATATAAGAGGGCCAGCCCTGATACCCTTATAAGCAACCACACACAACCTGTAAGTTGGGCTTTTAGCATTTTAGCAATGAGGGGCATTATGTTGTTCCTTGCACTACTCTTTCTACTCCCTCTTGTACAATCTTCTCTCACATCTCAAGCACAAGCTCTTCTTCATTGGAAATCAACTCTCCAGACTCAACAGCCGCTTTCATCTTGGAATCTGCATGCCCACCCATGCAACTGGACTGGAATCACTTGCCGCGACACTAACAAAAGAAGGCAAGTTATCACTAAAATTCATCTTTCCTATAAGGGTCTAGTTGGAAAATTAGATGCTCTTAATTTCTCTGCTCTTCCATCCATCAGAATTTTTAATATCAGTCATAATAAACTCAGTGGAGTAATTCCTCCATCAATATGTCTCCTCTCAAAACTCACATATCTTGGTCTCAGTGATAATGTTCTCAGCAGTTTGATCCCGTCTAGCATTGCAAACATGACAACCATAAAACGATTGTCTCTTTGGAGTAATAATCTCTCTGGATCCATACCTGCTGAAATTGGCAAACTTAGACATTTATCAGATATAGACCTATCAGAAAACTTTCTGAGCGGAGAAATACCTTCTAATTTAGCAAACCTAACCAATCTTGTCACTCTGTATCTTTGGGGTAATAATCTCTCCGGACCAATCCCTCAGGAAATAGGTGAACTTACATATTTGACAGATTTAGAACTATTAGGAAACTATCTGAGTGGACCAATACCTACTAATTTAGCAAACCTAACCAATCTTGTCACTCTGCTACTTTGGGGTAATAAGCTCTCTGGATCAATCCCTCCTGAAATTGGCAAACTTAGACATTTGTCAGTTATAGACCTATCAGAAAACTATCTTAGTGGACCAATACCTACTAATTTAGCAAACCTAACCAATCTTGTCACTTTGTATCTTTGGGGTAATAATCTCTCCGGACCAATCCCTCCTGAAATAGGTGAACTTACACATTTGATATATTTAGAATTATCAAAAAACCTTCTGAGCGGAGAAATACCTACTAATTTTGGAAATTTAACCAATCTTGTCCATCTGCGTCTTTGGAGTAATATGCTCTCCGGATCGATCCGTTTAGAAATTGGTAAACTTAGAAATTTGACAAGCTTACAACTATCAGAAAACTTTCTTTGTGGACTGATTCCTCCTGAAATTGGTAAACTTGGAGATTTGACAGATTTAGATCTACCAGGAAACAATCTGAGCGAACCAATACCTACTAATTTAGCAAACCTAACCAATCTAGTCACTATGGATCTTTGGGGTAATAATCTGTCCGGACCAATCCCTCCGGAAATAGGTGAACTTACACATTTGACATCTTTACAATTAGCAAGAAACCTTCTAAGCGGAGAAATACCTACTAATTTTGGAAATTTAAGCAGTCTTGTCCTTCTGCGTCTTTGGGGTAATAAGCTCACCCGACCAATCCCTCCTGAAATTGGTAAACTTACACATTTGACATGTTTAAACCTAGAAGTAAACTTGCTGAGTGGTGAAATACCTGCTTCGTTAGGAAACTTAACCAATCTTGTCTATTTGCTTCTTTCGGATAATAATCTCCACAAATCAATACCTCCTGAAATTGGCAGACTTACATATTTGATGGAAATACAACTAGATAATAACTTTTTAAGTGGCAAAATTCCTAGTGCTCTAGGAAAGCTGAGTAATATGAACATCGTTCATCTCTCATCAAATTCTCTATCAGGGGTAATACCGGCAGAGCTCGGTAGTTTAAAAAGATTGATTGAACTAAATTTAAGTCACAACAATTTCATTGGAAATGTACCAAAAGAGTTGGGAATGTTACATGCTTTAACATATCTTGATATATCGTGAAATAGCCTCACAAGTGTGCCACAAGAACTAGGCAATTGTGTTAATCTTGAATTATTAAACCTCAGCAGTAATAGGTTGACAGGAAAAATTCCAACTCATTTTGGAAACTTAGTACACTTACTAGACCTCTTGGATTTAAGCTCAAATTTTTTAACCGGGGAAATACCAACAACTCTAGCACACTTAATCATGTTACAAAATCTTAATCTATCTCACAACAATCTAACCGGACAGATTCCGTCTTCCTTGGGCGACATGTTAAGCATATCAATGATGGACTTTTCGTACAATCAACTGGAGGGTCCAGTGCCTGATAAAAAGGTTTTTCGGAAAGCCCAAAAACAATGGTTTATACACAACAAAAATCTTTGTGGAACTGTCCAAGGTTTGCCCTCGTGTGAGGTATTTGTTAAACATAAGAATGGCACAACTAGACTACGAAAGGTTACGTTGATTGCATCTTTAACTTGCGGAGGTGCATTACTGACCTTGTTCTTACTCTGGCAACTTCACCTCCTATACTCAAAAAAGAGAAATGCAAAATCAGGGCGCACTGGCAATCCGAGTCGAGGAGACATTTTTTCCGTGTGGAATTTTGATGGGAGAGATGTATATGAGGAGGTTATAAGGGCCACTGAGAATTTTGATGAGAAATACTGCATTGGAAGTGGAGGCCATTCAAGAGTTTACAAAGCAATTTTAGAGCCAGACAACCTCACAGTAGCTGTAAAGAAAATCTTGTTAGCAGGCGGAGAAACCTCATTAGATGTTGAAGCATTCCACAGAGAAATTCACACCATAACCCAGATTCGACACCGCAACATTGCTAAATTATTTGGTTATTGTTCCTCACCACAAAATAAATTTATTGTATACAAGTATTATGAAAAGAGAGATTTGTATAATATTCTCAATTGTGAGGAAGCAATAGAACTGGGTTGGGAAAAGAGAAAGGTTATATTGAGAGATGTTGCATGTGCTCTCTCACATTTGCACCATAATTGTTGTCCACCAATTGTACATCAGGATGTAACTTCCAAAAACATCTTGCTCGATTCTGAGTTTACAGCAAGTATCTCAGATTTTGGTACTGCTAAATTTCTCAAGCCAGAGTCTTCTAATTGGAGCATGCTTGCTGGAACCTACGGTTACATGGCACCAGGTTCTGTATACTTAAACACCCTATTATCATATTTTAATTTCGATCACTATACTTCTATAAAAAAATATAGTGGCAATAATTGCAATCTGAATTTTTTTCCTTTTGCAGAACTAGCTTATACCATGAGGATGACTGAAAAATGTGACGTATATAGTTTCGGAGTAATCATGTTGGAACTGCTTATGGGAAAGCACCCTGGTGACATGATCAATCTGTCGGCTTGTAATGCAGATGAAATCATACTCCAAGATATCCTTGACCAACGCATTGAACCACCAACTGGAGAAGTCATCAATGAAATTCTCAAAATGATTCAGATTGCTTATGAGTGCTTGAATAATAACCCTTCACTCCGTCCAACAATGCAAGAGGTGGTGAATAGTATCTAGAAGTGAATAGCATGCCAACTAATTCATATTTCTAGTAGTACCTTCTATGTTTAAATATTAGTTTGTCCTTGACAGTTAGAATTCAGTTTTAGAGAATGATGCTTTATTTCATATTTTATATTTGAAAGTTTTTATTGTTTCTTAATATTCACTTATTCTTATGTACGTACGGTGAGAAATGTTCATCATGCTTGTAATGTTATTGTAATATCTTCTATGTTCTGTGAGATTACCATGAAATATTCGTCGTGCAGTAATGATATTTAATTGCAACCTATAGAATACTAATAATTTTTTTTTCACAAATGATCAAATATGATGAATATACTCATAAGACAGCCAGTAAATAAATTTAATTATCTGCTAAAAAAAAAATACAAACTTATCGACTAAGACTGGTAATTAGTATGTAGAAAATCATATTTGATAATTATTAATCATTCAATTGACCATATATTATTTGTAATGTCGTGAGATGATTTTTCAAACATTTTGTATTTTATTATTTAAAAAAGTAACCGATATATTTTTTAATTTACAAGATCGACAACTATATACATTTTTGCAATATTTTGTTGCATTATGCATGCATTTTTATACAATATTATTGTTTACTATTTTTCAATATAAATCAACATACTTTGATTGAGATACTGCGGATTAGATTGGGTTTCCATTATTTCATTAGAGATGTTATTTCACAAAGTGCGATATTAATAGGCCCGTGTGATCCGGCCCAATAAAGCCCATTTATCTTAACCGTCCCATCGTTGCTCAAAGTATCCAGCAATTTATATCTCTGGCTTTCCAGCAATTTATTAGGATCGTCTAATCGAATTTAAAGGTTGCCCCCTAAATCGTATTATCTTGTATTGGTCTAGCGTGCGCCATGTTTATATAAAACAAAGGGGTCAGAAGCGCTACTGCGCTGAATTTAACTTAAGTCCCCTTCTTTGAGTAGGCTTAGCTCATGGTACACCGAACAATTGACAGCTTGGTCTGTTAGTTCAAGTTTGGTGAGCCATGTTCACCCATCTCAGCTGTCCAGCGAAATTTGCGTTGAGCTACTGACTTGTGGGTCCAGGCTGTAGGGTTTTTTTATGCACTCCATTTTGTACCTAAATTGGCCAGAGTAATTGCTATGGGTACCCCATGCCACGTGGCACCAATCAAAGCTTTCTGTTTTGTAATTTTAATATCTTTCCAACCATTTTGAGTTAGGAGATGTGCCATAAATCAAAATTCATGATTATTTGAGTAGAATTTAATCATGAATTAGATTTACAAATTTCAACTCCTATTTTGTGGTATTGCCTTGTTTTAACATATGGTTGAGATGTTGATGGGCCAATCTTAATTAATTAAATGGCATCTTTGTCCAAGTAATTAATCTCCAACTTTTTAGGGTCAAACAGTATGCATGCACCAGATGCCGCATTGTTTAATCTATGTTCCATAATAGTGTACCAGATGGTTTCCAAACACTACTTTGATTTCTAATTAAATCGGCAAAATTTCCCCTTTTTAATAAAGAAGAAGAAGATATCTACCAATTACCTATAACTTATAAAAAAAAATGTGATTATTTTTGAATTTGTATTATATATACTTGAAACTTGTATTGAATTTTATTTGAAGTCATTAGTAGGGTTAATTTTTTTTAGTTTGTTGGATCAGAGGACAAGTGTCGGTTTTCTTGTGCTCCAATATCTAGAGGACAAGTGTTGCAGAAGTTCTTATGCTTAACTCTGATGTGGTCAATCAAGCAGATCAATTGCTGTGCACATTGCTTGAGATGTCTGTTGCAGCTCTTCGCATGGGTTCATTTTGCGAGCACCTCTGACAAAACCAACTGTGTGCATGTCAAGGTTAAAAAAATATATATTTTTGCCCAAGTGATGATTGATGCTGATAGTATTTGTCGAAAATATGTAATAAAACACACATAGGAGATGCAACTCTCAGGGGATGTTAGCAATGATAGAAGATACCTCAGTTCCTCTTTCCTACAATTAACAATGATAGAAGATTACCCAACGGCTCTTTTTTATTTTTGGTAATAATTCTAACAATTTATTATTTCACGGTTTTGATCATGGTTCTGAAACTCGGATAGATATTGTAGATTGTAAACTATAGGATAGATATAGCTGTGTTGTATAAATAGGATAGATATTGTAGATTGTAAACTATGATAATACGATCAATAAATCAACAATTTATTATTTCACGGTTTTGATCATGGTTCTGAAACTCGGAATCAGAATCGGAGTCGGATACTTGACCGTGGAATCGGACTCAGATGAATTGGCTGGAATCAGAAAAATCGGATCGGAAACTCGGATTTTTTTGGCAGAAGCTTGTTTTGTAGCAAAAATATAGGAAAAATTGGTAAAAAAAATAATTTGTAATAAAACTATGTAGACAAAAAATTGTACTCAAATAATCTACTAATTATATAATATAATATAAGCAGCACACCTTTTATGCAAGCTAGCTATAATTTATACATAGAAAAGTAAGATTACATTGGCAACATAAATTTAGTGCAGGATTATCTTGCCGAATCAGATTGGAAACTCAGATTTTTTAACAGAATTATGTTTTGTACTAAGTTTTTACAATAATCCACTCCAACCCTCATAACAATTATATTAAATTTTGACGAATAACAATCAAATTTGTGGTGTATTACTTAAAAATAAATATTTATCTAATTTAAATATTAGATAGACTATTCCATAAAATAATAATAAAGGTCAATAAATTCACAAAAGAAAAATAAAATGTTTAATTTTAACTTTTACATTTTCATATTTTATTTTGTATGCGTTTATTTATCTTCATAGAAAATATTTTATTTCATAAACAGTTATTATTTTATTTTTCTTAAGCCAAAATAAAATAAATAAAACGAACCACTGTTCACCATTTACTTTCGTCAAATTTTTAATAAAAAATACTTTAATTTAGTCAAACAAAAATAATAATAAAACTATGTTATTATTAATTATTCTCCCTATTTACTATTTAATAACTGGTTCTTGTTTAGACCGTACACCCCTTTTAATAAAATCATGTTAATAACTGGTCCATATTTCAGAACAACTGATCTCTATTTAATAAACGGTCTGAACATGGTCCACAATAAACCATGTTATATTTTCAAAATAAATTTTGAAAGATTTTAATAAATGAAAGCTTTCATCTCCACGTTCGCTCTCTTGCAGCCAATCAAATTAGTTGTCGTGGTATTAAAAGCAATTGCTAACTAATTGCAAGAATGTAGGAGTTGTGAAATTAAGTTTGAAATTAATTTATCTTTAATCTTTGACAGCTGTTTGAAATAGCTATTCAATTTCATGGATGGATTCGTTATGCGTACAAGTGAGAAGACAGTATGATTCTCAGGGGCGTACAAGTTAGTCGTTTTGCGTACAAGTGCCCTTCATAAATTTAAAATTTGTAATTGTGTCCATTAAAATTTGTAACTTTTGTATGCATCAATATTTTTCAGCCTCCTCTTATTATAAAATTAAATTACACTATATTAGATATTTCGGCCATCCAATCTAAATTTTCTAGTTAACCCATACTTTTTGTTCAACACATAAATTAATTTTTTGACATTAGACGTACACGCATGCAATTAATTGTGTACGTGGAAGTATGTTTATTAAGACAAAAATAAAATTATCAAAAACTTAAAAGTATGGATATTGTTATTTATTCAGGATAGTAAAAAAAAAAAAAAATCAGGATATTTCCCGCCACAATTTGGGCCTACACTTGTACACTGCATATGAGACTGGGTTCCATTTTTTTTCAAATTTCAATAGAGATGCTATTACGGAAGGAGCCCAATAAAGCCTATTCCATGTCCAAATGTTTTTTTTTCTTTTTTTGATTCAAAGCCCGTAGGCATCCATGTTCCAATGTTACTGAACTAATAAACCCAGTTACATCGGAATACTGCAGAACAGATTGGGTTTCATTATTTCAGAAAGTGCTATATTATTATATCCATATAATCCGGTCCAATAAATCCGATTTCTATTCACCGTCCCATCGGCCCATTTCTCTTGGTGTGATGTCCTTGTGTGCTGGTAGTACATCCTGAAATCGGGAATCTCCCTACTCGAAAGAGAGAACTAGCACTAGTGGAAAATGTACATTTAGTATCGGCACATCAGAATCGGACATAGCAAAAAAGCGATACTGATATATATCTGGATCGGGCAAATTTAAAGACTGACTTTGAAACTATGTATCAGGATTGGATGTTTATAAATGACTGTTCTTGATAGTGACTTATCAGGATCAGCTGTTTATAAACGACCGTTCTTGATAGTCCAGACTTTTTAGGAACGGCTGTTTATAAACGACCGTTCTTGATAGGGACTTATCAGGGTTGACTCTTTATAAACGACCGTTCTTGATAGTCCTGATCCTTTTAGGAACGGCTTCTCTTTATTAACCGATCCTGATAATGATATATTAAGAAATACCCAGCTAACGTGGATATATTTATTAATTTGTAATTAACTTTGGATATTAATAAAAATGACGGCCACATTTGGGTGCGTAGAGTCCCATTCCCCCCCCGCCCCCCCCCCCCCCCCATAAAAAAATGAACCTCCACGTAGTAAGAATTGGGTTTTCCAAAATCGTGGTTTAAGGAAAAAAATTTCGGTTGTAATGGCAACTGAGTTAATTTTTCTAACATTTTGTATTAATGTATTATTTCAAAAAAAATGATATTATTTAAAGTACAAGATCCGTACATCTATATATATGTTTTTTTATATATATATATATTTGTATGATCTTATGCATATGTTAAATTTTATCTTAGTATATTTTTGAAAAGAATATGCTAAAACAAAATTATTGATTGCTATTTATCAATATAAAGAATATGATAATGTGTCTGTTAGTTGCATGTACCCATTGCGAAGTAAAGATAAAATATGAATAATACTTAGATAAGATTAAAATTAGTTAAAGATTCAGTACCCAACTAGTCATTAATGTCTGAAACCCACATCTAGAGTCGTCAGAGATTAAAATTCTTTTATGGACCCGCCAACGATACAACGAGAAAAGATTCTTTGATCGTTTGTGGTGGTTTCTTTTATACACATAACTGTAGCTTTCTTTTATGCCGTAACATAGTGACAAGGTGCACGTTTTATTCGCGTTTAATTCGCGAATAAAACGTCTTTGGGGTGTTTCCGAACCGAATGGCGTATTATTCGATGACCGAACCTTTGACCGAATAAAACGCAAATAAAACGCAAATTTAATGAATTTTACGAATAATACGCGTTTTTCTCAAGTTTTTTTCGGAAAAAAATTTTGAATTCTCGCGCGCACAATACAGTTTCACGCGTTTTTCCCAGGCACCCATGTGAGCACAGAGCACATTTCCCCATTATATATACTTTTTGACTATTTGATCTTCTATGGCCAAAAACAAGCAGTATATCGTATAGTAAATCATCGGTAATGAATTAAATATGCACTGAGATCTCGTATTGTAATTCCGAATTATTCTCGAATTATACCCGAATTATTCCTGAATCCCGAATTTTTGACTCTGCTGAACCGAACCCGAATTATTCATTTGTTACTATGTGCCGTAATTGTCTAAAATTTTAACTCGTTACACAATTAACATCACACATTTGGAAAAAGTAATTCTTGTGAGAAGACGTAACATGATGGCGATTTTTCTTTTTTTTTTGGTCTCTGCGATTCCCATCTCAGGCTCAGCTGAGAAGGACGTAACATAGGAGCTTCCATCAAAAGTAACTTCCCCAACAACCGACCCAGTCATCATTATCCCACTGCACCTGCCAAGTACCATGAACTACCCATTTGACCTACCTAGTACCATTAATGAGGCAATAACCAATTAACAGACTCAAACTCACCCTTCTCATGGAAAATTTCTTACTGAAAATTTTCTTTCATACCACAACACCCCCCCCCCCCCCCCACCCACACACACTCCCCGACCCCCCAACCTTATCCGCCCACAAATAAACCCTTACTGATGAAAACAATATTTACTCAAACACTATTAGCTCAAGCACTATTAGTGTTATGGTCTAGAATCTATTCATATGATAATGGTTCTATATTTTTGTTCATCATTTGAATGATTTATATCATTTTGTAACTTAAGTATTATCGTATTATAGAATATTTAAGTTGATGACTTGAATTATAGAACCCTATAGTTAAGATGGTAATTACTCTAAATAGTGTCTAATCTTGGCAATTAGTATGGAATACTAATTTACCATAAAACGATTTGTATGTGAGTTATATGATGGTTATGTTATACAAACCATAGGTAAGGAGTTCTCAATTTAATCACACGAATGTACGTTGGAGAATGGAGAACACGGCATTGAACTTAACCCTAATTGACACATTGAATAGATTGTGTTACGTGCCATCAATTGTTTTTAATGTGTTGGAATTCGAAAGTATGAGATGTTGGTCTTTCCTAGATGAGAAAAAATATTGTTTGTTGTTCGATGCTTGCCTTAACCGTTAATTATACAAATGGCATTTCAATATGCATGACTTTTGCATAGGGAAGTTGTTCATCGAGGTTACTATTGTCCCTCATGTTTAATGAGTGGTAATATCACCGGGACCCACTACTACAAAAATGGTAATTCTACACTGCACATTGTACACGGTTTTTCCTATCTTATATAAAAACTGTGTACCAAATATGAATTTTTGAAAGCCCAAAAAATCTGCGAGAATTATACACGGACATTTAGTTAAGAATCAGTGTATAATTGTTTGAGAGAGCTACACGGTTTATTAGGGATCAAAAATCCGTTTGCAAAGAAGACCGTGTGGAAAAAATTGAGAGAGCTACACGGATTTTTGTTAAATATCCGTGTAGGAATATATACACGGATTTTTGATAATATATCCGTGTAGAAATGGTAGAAATGTACACGGATTTTATTATAAATAGCCGTGTATGATTATTTGGAGAGCTACACGGATTAATAAGTATAAATCCGTGTATAAAAGGCTGTGTAGGGTTTTAATTAGTATAAAAGGCCTTCTCCTTCCAGCGCCGTTTTGATCAAGTTTTTTATACTGTCTCTCTCTCGCTCGCTATGTATTGAATGTTGATCTGATTTCTGCAAAGGCTAGCAACTGGGATCAGAGATCTTTGAAGTTTTTATTTTCTCCTCTCTATATTTCTAAGGTTAGTATATATATATATATATATATATATATATTTTTTTTTTTCTTTTCTTTTCTCCTCTCTATATTTCTAAGGTTAGTTTTTATTTTCTCCTCTCTATATTTCTGCCACGTTTGAAAAAAAATTGAAATTTGAAAAAAAATTGAATTTAAAGGAGAATTTTTATTTTCTATTATGCATGCATGCACATATATGTTGATAAAAATGTATTTTTTTATTGGAGATGCAATATGTTGGAGACCTTTAACAAAGATGGATTATGTCATGGATCACATGGCACTCTCCTTTTTCATATGTTGGATCTAATACAACTAGTTTGTATGAAATTTTGGTCCAAACTAGATCATAGCCCAACGTTTTGGCAACATGAGCCCAGACCTCCATCACATGGTTACTAAGTGGTAAGGACATAACTTGATCTACAAACATTGTATTGGATCTTGAGGAGTATATGTTATATGTGGATCACATGGGATTGTATATGTACAAAAAGCAATGTCTATATATGTTGATGCCTTTATGCTTTCTTTTGTTATATATGTTGATGCTTTCATGCTTTTATGTTTTTTTGTTATATATGTTGATATTAGAATTTTATGCTTTTATGGTTTCGGTTAGAATTTTGTAATGATAAATATGGATTTGTGTAATTTTGTATAATTTTGTAATGCTAAATATGAATTTGTATAATTTTGTATAATTTCATGTACATGAATTTTAAATTGCTATCTGAAAAATTTAAATACTGGCTAGCAAAACAGGAGGCTAGCCAAAAAAAAAAAAAAAACTAAAAAAAAAATTATAAGACAATCCTACACGGATATTTAACAAAAATCCGTGTAAGAAGAGTAATTTCAAAAATAATCGCGCGCGAATACAAAAAAAAATTTAGTTAATTCTACACGGATATTTAACTAAAGTCCGTGTATGATAGTTCAAAGAGCTACACGGATATTTAGTTAAAAATCCGTGTAGAAAGAGGAGAGCTACACGGATATTTAGTTAAATGTCCGTGTAGAAAGATGAGAGCTACACGGATATTTAGTTAAATGTCCGTGTATAAAAAGAATTGTACACGGTTATTTAGGTAATATCCGTGTAGCTCGGTAACATGGAGAGCGACACAGGCAGGTCTTTGTGCACGGCTGTTTATAAAGTAATCCGTGTAGAAATCGTTATAATTGCACACGGGCAAATGTCCGTGTGTAGTTATTGACCTATTCGTACACCCTCGATTGAAACACGGTAGGAAATCCGTGTAGCTCTTCCATTTATGTCCGTGTGCAATCTCTTTTTTTGTAGTAGTGACCCTTGATGAACATTTTGTTTATGTTTAACATGAATATTTTAGTATGATATCATCGGGACCCTTGATGAAGATATAAAATATTCTGGTACAAAAATATTCTAAAAAATATAAAATTTGGTCTCCAAGCATATTTTATTATGAAGATCATGTTGAACAGTTCGGATTGACTATTCAGTCTTTGAAAACAGAGATAAAGGAGGTGGATCATATTGGAGCACAAAAATAGCCTCTTAGGTCAATTTGGGTCAACTATAAAATATCATCTATATCAATGGAGTAATCATAAAAGGTTTTAATTTTATTGCCAATATGACATAGATCCTCTTAGGTCACACTAAAATAGCTTCTTAATTAGGTAGATTATTTTAGTATGCCATATGTCATATGAATATGATGATCGAATAATTAATTATGACATTCATAATTTTATTTATTCTATTCATCATATGATACTAAAATAAATGTCATGGAGATGACAACCTTAATCTAAAATATATTTATATCATGTGGTGACATATAATATAAATTTGTAATCAACAAAACTTGAGAAATACAATTATTATTGAAATAATTATAAGATGCATATACGATACAACAATTAATTAGATTAATTATAGTCGATAATTTCGAGTAAGTGGGACATAATTTGGGCAACTACATGGGCCAATTAATTCTTTGAAAATTCGAAATTAAAGAGAAATAGAGAAAATTTAGAGGAATATAATTAATTGAGAAACATTCTAGCCTTTCTTAATTTATGAAAAATCCAAAGGATGGTCTTTAAATACATACTCCTTCCTATCCTCTTAAGCCGCATAAATTTTCTCTCCTTAATCAACTTATATTCTCATGTGTTGACTAAAATTTCTACTATAATAAAAGAGTTTTATTGACTAGAATTTGATACTTTTGTTGGTAGTTGATGTAATTAACCTTTCCCGATGTAAATATAAAATATAAATTAGTATTGATGCGATAATAATAAACTATGTTTTAATGAATATATATGTATATGAAAACAATTTCTCCTCATTGATACGCTCATAGCTACACAATATTTCTCAAAGTCGAGTTTTTTCTTTTGATAGTACCGAACTAGTGATTGTATAATTCTGTATCATTCTATACATTACCAAACTTGTCAGTTGGGAACTAGTGATTTGACTTTCGAGTGCCGGAATCGCTATGTGTGTCCGACTCGAAGGCATGTGGCAGTGATTGGTCGGAGTCGGATGTTTTGTGTTCGATTGCTGTGGTGTTGACTGCTGGCGGTGCTTCTTCAATGATATCTGTAAGAGGTAATTTTTTATCCTCTGGGGGTTGTTGGTTTTCAGTGATCAGAACTGGTTTTGTTGGGGTATTTGGAGATTTTGGGGGCAGTTTAGTGTGTAATTCTGTATAATTCTGTCCACCATCTGAACATTTTTTTTGGTAATCTTCTTTTTGTTGTTGTTAATCTCTCCGATGTTATATGGGAACAAAAATGAAAGAGACAACAAAAGAGTGTTATAAAAAAAATTAGCATAATGAAAATTTTGTTAACTTCGTTTATTTTTATCGTCCATATTCAACCTTGTTATTAATCCATGTAATAATCAATTTGCTATTCTCTTTATTTAATTATATTACTAATTATTAATAAGAAAAAAAATTGGTCAATTTTCTGTTTTGCTCCTTTAGTTTTATAATTTAGCTTGCGTTTGTCCATTAGTCACATGGATATACATATTTTAAGAACATATGAGAATTTTTCAAAACTATTCTTACAGTACAACCGGACATTCATTTGAACATATTCCCATAAACATTCTCATTCATACCCATGAGCATGTGTTTCTGAAAATTAATATATTGGTTCTCGTACACATAAAATTTCATCCCAACAATACCGTAGCAACTGAACAGGTCCTAATAGTATTAACTTGCAATTTACTGGTGGCGAATTTTGGATAGGATCAATAAATAATATTTTTTTTAATGTATCCAACCCAACCCGATTTGTGGTCATTTTTTATTTGAGGTGACCTGAGTCATAGGTCAACTTAGCCCTAATTAATTATTAGAAATTTACAAAGTCATTGATAATATCAAACCGAATCGTCTTCTTAACAATAAGTACAATATCAAACCGCATCATCATCTTCATAAAATTAGTTAATTTTTCCACTAACGACTAAAGTGGCGAGTCCAATATTCGTTAAGGATGCTAGCGTCAAAAGTTTAGGGGCGAGTCCACTAATGCCTATTTGAGTTATTAATTAATTTTGGGGTAACTAGTATCCACAACTTACAAATTCACATATATGCTGGAAATGTTATTAACTATTTGTAAGAAACAAAATTCGTATACTTGATACATACGTATTAGATAAAATTTTATTCATCAAGTATTGGCAAACAACATTTACAACACGTTACTAACCGTAGATCCTTTTAATCAATTTGAGGCTATAATCGATTATTTTATTGAATTTCCACCGGCCAACTATTATTTTATTGAATGTTGACCACCGGCTCAAATAAACTTGAATATCCCATGATTTATTGAATAGACGAAAATCGATTATTTTATTGATAGGCAAGAGGTAGTGCCAGGGTCATGATTTAATTTCTGCGCTGGTGGGCTCAAGGCTGCAATTAGTCCACCGGCCAACGTTTTATGCGTGACCAGGACCAGCGGCGAAGTCACCATGTAACAGGAGTAGGCACCCCTGAAATTTTAAAATTGAGTATGAAGTTGTATAAATATGTTGGCCTGCTTACTCCTCGAAATTAAATTGCCTACTCGTGTCATTTGACAATTCAATACTGCAATCCAATTGAATGAATTAAATTGCAAATTGTGACTGATAATTGACTAAAATTGTTGAGTGTTAATGTTTTTCTTGATTTTTGTTTAAATCTGATTTAGAATTTGGTGAGATTGATTAAAACGATTCAAGTATATAAGTTAATTTTTCCCAATAATCCGGTAACCCGGTAATCCGAAACTTTTTGCCCACTCTTAACTCAAATCTTAGCTACGCCACTGACCAGGACTCCACATGATAAAAAAAGGTCAACTTAACCCCACTTACAGAAATTTAGCATTTAAGTCATTGATAATTTGGCACCACATTTATCTTCTTAATAATAGAAAGTGCATGACAGAATCAAGTACAATAATTGAGAAACGTTAATTGAGCCAAAGAAAAGAAAAATAAGAACCATATAAACCAGTTTAATATTTTAATTAGGAGCTAAAAGGGACTTTCCTCAACTCAAAATTTATAAAGCAAGAATCACATATTGCATTCTTAAAGTATAAAGCATCACTCATTCGATTTTCCATTAATGCCTAAAGTAGATTTTCCATTAACCACTCATTAGATTCTTAAAGTAGAAAACATCACATATTGCATTCTTAAAGGTTTAGTGGTTTCAAACCAACTTTAGTTTTCTTTCATATATATGCAGAAAAAAAAAGAAAAAAAAAGATGCTTTGGGTTTTTTTGTTGTCGTTTTTTATTTTTTTATTGAAACAGGTGAATTGGCACCATTTTTCGGAAATAAATTTATCAATTTTGAGGAATTTCATGTAATACCAAATTGGTATCAATATGTTTGGACTTTTTTAGGTAATGTCAGATGGAAAGTTATTTATTTATTCTTGCTTAAACTATGTGATTTTTACATTGAGTCAGCGAACCATCTGTTCTTGATGAACGGTTAAGATTATTAGAGGCAATCCAATGTCATTAAAAATAGCCTGTAAATTAGTGACATCATGATGTCGTCCATTTCGCCTACCCATAGTTGCGCAGCATCAATTAATGCAATTATACTTGCAATAAAATTGGACATGGACTTAAAAATTGTATATAGGAAACTAATAACTTTTCTTTTTCTTAGTTCATAAAATATGATGAATATACTAATAAAGAGTTATGTGCTAAGAAATTATACTAACTAGCTTGTATATCGGTTAAGAATATGGATTAAGAATATGGATTGCAAAATCATATTTGATAATTATTAATCACTCATTTAACCATATATTAATTGTAATGGCTACTGAGTTGATTTTTCTAAAATTTTGGATTGTATTATTCATATAACCAGATCAAGAACTATCAATATTTTTCTTATATTTCATCGTGTTATGCATATGTTAAATTATATTCTAGTATATTATTCGTTGCCATTTTTCAACATATAAAATTTGACAATTTATCTGTTCGTTGCCTGTAATAGGGACCTTAAAAAGTCATGTCGTGACCAGATACGTCACGGCACATCACAGTTCTGACGCAACACGACATGGTATGTGTGCCAGTTACGTGTCGTGATCATCCTAAAAAAAACATAACATAAATTTATGTGTGCAAGACACGACACTGCACGAAACATGAACAGACGTGACTACATGTGATCAAAATAACATAAATTTATGTTATTATTTATCTTAAATGATAATTAATTTCAAAGAATAAATTTATTGTTTTATAGATAATTTTTTACAACATTATTACTTTATTTTATAGTTATTTTTATTTTATTTTTTGTTTATTTTTTCTTACTTAAACTAACTTAAAGTTTGAAAAAAAAAATACTTGCACGTGATACGTGATCAAACATGACTACTCATGTCATATTTCGTCATGGCATAGCCAAGTCGTAGGTGTAACTACCGTTGCGTGACTATTTGCATGCCGTGACCATTTTTTCATTATTTTGGTCATGTCATGGTATGACACGTGAAAACTTAACTTAGTCATGGCACAACATGGCACATGAAAAATTGACTTTCGTCATGACATGCAACGAACGACATGTGATAAGTTACGGCATGACGAGGTATGACACGAATTTACATCCCTAGTATGTAACCTTAGCGAGGTAAAAACAAAATATGAACAAAACTAATATTTAACAAATATAAATAAAATAATAATAAAACTAGCTTTTGATGAATATGTATATAAAAACATTTCTCCTCATTAACACACTGACATGATTGCAAGCTTGAAATTCATCCTAAACCAATTAGAATGATAAAATAACTTTTTATAAAATTTAACAAGTAACAACTCACGGACATTTAACTAATTATTTAGGGAGCTCGTTGAAATTTAATCTGATTTTTTAGCTGCGAAATTTCATATTTCTGAAAGATCTCAATTTTACCAAACGCATATAGCTAGCCCCAGTACAGAACCTTTTACTTGGATTCCTAATTACATATATACCTTTATATGATTCTACGGAGCTAAAATTAATTTCAGAAGGGTTATACTGAGCAACATAACAACAGAAAAATTGCGGAATTTCTCTCAGGCACATGATGAAACACCTCGTAAGTGAGACTAGGGCTCCACATGTCATGGCAACAGCACAGATGGGTCAGCTCTGTCAAGTCACACCACCGAGCTTATAAAAGGGCCAGCTCTGATGCATTTTAGCTATAACCTGAGCACTTAGCATTAATTTTTAGCACAATGAGGGGCATTCTGTTGTTCCTTACACTACTCTTTCTACTCCCTCTTGTACAATCTTCTCTCACATCTCAAGCACAAGCTCTTCTTCATTGGAAATCAACTCTGCAGACTCAACAACCGCTTTCATCTTGGAATCTGCATGTCCACCCGTGCAACTGGACTGGAATCACTTGCCGCGACACTAACAAAAGAAGGCAAGTTATCACTAAAATTCATCTTTCCAACAAGGGTCTAGTTGGAAAATTAGATGCTCTTAATTTCTCTGCTCTTCCATCCATCAGAAATTTTAATATCAGTCATAATAAACTCAGTGGAGTAATTCCTCCATCAATAGGTCTCTTCTCAAAACTCACAATTCTTGGTCTCCAAGATAATCTTCTCAGCGGTTTGATTCCGCCAAGCATTGGAAACTTAACCAATCTTGTCGCTCTGTATCTTTGGAGTAATAATCTCTCCGGACCAATTCCTCCTAAAATAGGTGAACTCACACATTTGACATATTTAGAATTATCAAAAAACCTTCTGAGCGGAGAAATACCTACTAATTTTGGAAATTTAACTAATCTTGTCCATCTACGTCTTTGGAGTAATATGCTCTCTGGATCGATTCCTTTAGAAATTAGTAAACTTAGAAATTTGACAAGCTTATACCTATCAAAAAACTTTTTGAGTGGACTGATCCCTCCTGAAATTGGTAAACTTGGAGATTTGAGAGAGTTAGATCTAGCAGGAAACAATCTGAGAGGACCAATACCTACAAATTTAGCAAACCTAACCAATCTTGTTACTCTGTATCTTTGGAGTAATAATCTCTCCGGACCAATCCCTCCTGAAATAGGTGAACTTACACATTTGACAGATTTACAACTATCAGGAAATTATCTGATTGGACCAATACCTACTAATTTAGCAAACCTAACCAATCTTGTCACTCTGTATCTTTGGGGTAATAATCTCTCCGGACCAATCCCTCCTAAAATAGGTGAACTTACACATTTGACAGATTTAGAACTATCAAGTAACAATCTGAGTGGACCAATACCTACAAATTTAGCAAACCTAACCAATCTTGTCACAATGGATCTTTCGGATAATAATCTCTCCGGACCAATCCCTCCTGAAATTGGTGAACTAACACATTTGACAGATTTAGAACTATCAAACAACTATCTGAGTGGACCAATACCAACTAATTTAGCAAACCTAACCAATCTTGTCTTTTTGCGCCTTCCGGATAATAATCTCTCCAGATCAATACCTCCTGAAATTGGCAGACTTACTTATTTGATGGAAATACAACTAGATAATAACTTTTTCAGTGGAGAAATTCCTAGTGCTCTAGGAAACCTGAGTAATATGAATATCGTTCATCTCTCATCAAATTCTCTATCGGGAGTAATACCGGCAGAGCTCGGTAGTTTGAAAAGATTGTTTAAACTAAATTTAAGTCTCAACAATTTCATTGGAAATGTACCAAAAGAGTTGGGAATGTTACGTGCTTTAACATATCTTGATATATCGTCAAATAGCTTGACAAGTGTGCCAGAAGAACTAGGCAATTGTGTTAATCTTGAATTATTAAACCTCAGCAGTAATAGGTTGACAGGAAAAATTCCAGCTCATCTTGGAAACTTAGTACACTTACTGGACCTCCTTGATTTAAGCTCTAATTTTTTTACCGGGGAAATACCAATAACACTAGCGCACTTAACCATGTTACAGAATCTTAATCTATCTCACAACAATCTAACCGGTCAGATTCCGTCTTCCTTGGGCGACATGTTAAGCATATCAATGATGGATTTTTCGTACAATCAACTGGAGGGTCCAGTGCCTGATAAAAAGGTTTTTCAGAAAGCCCAAAAACAATGGTTTATACACAACACAAATCTTTGTGGCACTGTCCAAGGTTTGCCCTCGTGTGATGTATTTGTTAAACATAAGAATGGCACAACTAGACTACGAAAGGTTACATTGATTGCATCTTTAACTTGCGGAGGTGCATTACTGACCTTGTTCTTACTCTGGCAACTTCACCTCCTATACTCAAAAAAGAGAAATGCAAAATCAGGGCACACTGGCAATCTGAGTCAAGGAGACATTTTTTCCGTGTGGAATTTTGATGGGAGAGATGCATATGAGGAGATTATAAGGGTCACTGAGAATTTTGATGAGAAATACTGCATTGGAAGTGGTGGCCATTCAAGAGTTTACAAAGCAATTTTAGAGCCAGACAACCTCACAGTAGCTGTAAAGAAAATCTTGTTAGCAGGCGGAGAAACCTCATTAGATGTTGAAGCATTTCATAGAGAAATTCACACTATAACCCAGATTCGACATCGCAACATTGCTAAATTATTTGGTTATTGTTCCTCACCACAAAATAAATTTCTTGTATACAAGTATTATGAAAAGAGAGATTTGTATAATATTCTCAATAGTGAGGAATCAATAGAACTGGGTTGGGAAAAGAGAAAGGTTATATTGAGAGATGTTGCATGTGCTCTCTCACATTTGCACCATGATTGTTATCCACCAATTGTACATCGGGATGTAACTTCCAAAAACATCTTGCTCGATTCTGAGTTTACAGCAAGTATCTCAGATTTTGGTACTGCCAAATTTCTCAAGCCGGAGTCTTCTAATTGGAGCATGCTTGCTGGAACCTACGGTTACATAGCACCAGGTCATGTATACTTGACCACCCTATTATCATATTTTAATTTCCATCACTAGTATAAAAAATTTATGTTTTGGTGGAAATAATTGCAATCTGATTTTTTTTTCTTTATGCAGAACTAGCTTATACCATGAGGATGACTGAAAAATGTGACGTATATAGCTTCGGAGTAATCATGTTGGAACTGCTTATGGGAAAGCACCCTGGAGATATGATCAATCTATCAGCTTCTGATGAAGAGGAAATCATACTCCAAGATATCCTTGACCAACGCATTGAACCACCAACTGGGCCAATCATCAATGAAATTCTCAAAATGATTCAGATTGCATATGAGTGTTTGAATAATAACCCGTCACTCCGTCCAACAATGAAAGAGGTGGTGAATCGTATCTAGAAGTGAATAGCCAACTGCTTCTTCAATTCTGTTAGTAATTCTATGTTTGAAGATTAGTTTGATGTTGGCAGTTAGAATTAAGTTTTAGAGCATGATGCTTTATTTCATATTTTGTATTTGGAAGTTTTTATTCTATGTACGTTTGGTGAGACAAATAATTTACAATTAATATTTTGAATAGCCGTGTATGATTATTTGGAGAGTTACACGGATTAATAAGTATAAATCCGTGTATAAAAGGCTGTGTAGGGTTTTAATTAGTATAAAAGGTCTTCTCCTTCCAGCGCCGTTTTGATCAAGTCTTTTATACTGTCTCTCTCTTGCTCTCTCTGTATTGAGTATTGATCTGATTTCTGCAAAGACTAGCAGCTGGGATAAGAGATCTTTGAAGTTTTTATTTTCTCCTCTCTATCTTTCTAAGGTTAGTATATATATATTTTTTTTCGTTTTCTTCATCTAATTTTCTGTTACTTATTATTCATTATTTAGGTCATGTGTAATATATGCATGCTTGATTTCTTAAGATAATGAAAAAACGGCTGAAAGTTCAGCTGAGCGGGAGCCGAAGCGTGTGGGCAGCCACACAAAAGCGGGGGGAAGTCTGCTGAGCAGGGAGCCGAAGCATGGGGGCAGCCACGTTTGAAAAAAATTTGAATTTAAAGGAGAATTTTTATTCTCTATTATGCATGCATGCACATATATGTTGATCAATGAATTTTATTGGAGTTGAAATGTTGGAGATCTTTAACCAAGAGGCATCATGTCATGGATCACATGGGCACTCTCATTTTTTATATGTTGGATCTAATACAACTAGTTTGTATGAAATTTTGGTCCGAACTAGATCATAGCCCAATGTATTGGCAACCTGAGCCCAAGGGCCAAAGCTTGATCACATGCTTAATAAGTGATAAGGACATAACTTGATCTACACACATTGTATTGGATCTTGAGGAGTATATGTTATATGTGGATCACATGGGATTGTATATGTACAAAAGTCAATATGTATATATATGTTGATGCTTTTATGCTTTTTTTTGTTATATATGTTAATGCTTTCATGCTTTTATACTTTTATGTTATATATGTTGATATTATAATTTTATGCTTTTATGGTTTCGGTTAGAATTTTGTAATGATAAATATGGATTTGTATAATTTTGTAATGATAAATATAGATTTGTATAATTTTGTATAATTTCATGTACATGAATTTTAAATTGCTCTCTGAAAAATTTAAATACTGGCTAGTAAAAAAGGAGGCTAGCCACACAAAAAAAAAATATGTAAGAAAATCTTACACGGATATTTAACAAAAATCCGTGTAAGAAGGATAATTTCAAAAATAATCGTGCACCAACACATTTCTACACGGATTATTTGATAAATGTCTGTGTAGGATTGTTTCCTACACGGACATTTATTCAATAGTCCGTGTAGAAATGTGTTGGTGCACGATTATTTTATAAATGTCGATAATTAAGAGAGCTACACGGATATTTTGCTTAACGTCCGTGTAGAAAGAGAAGAGCTACAAGGATATTTGGTTAAAAGACCGTGTAGAAAAGGCAGAGCTACACGGATATTTAGTTAAATGTCCATGTAGAAAGAGAAGAGCTACACGGATATTTAGTTAAATGTCCGTATAGAAAGAGAAGAGCTATACGGATATTTGGTTAAAATACCGTGTAGAAACAGGAGAGCTACACGGATATTTAGTTAAATGTCCGTGTAGAAAGAGGAATCGTACACGGATGTTAAGGTAATATCCGTGTAGCTCGGTTATATGGAGAGCGACACAGGCAGGTGTTGTACACAGCCATTTGTATACTAATCCGTGTAGAAATCGTTACAATCGCACATGGGTAAATATCCGTGTGTAATTATTTGCCTATTCGTACACCCTGATCACCCACACGGCAGGAAATCCGTGTAGCTCCTCCATTTATGTCCGTGTGCAATCTCTATTTCTGTAGTAGTGGCACTGGCAATCCGAGTCAAGGAGACATTTTTTCCGTGTGGAATTTTGATGGGAGAGATGCATATGAGGAGATTATAAGGGCCACTAAGAATTTTGATGAGAAATACTGCATTGGAAGTGGAGGTTATTCAAGAGTTTACAAAGCAATTTTAGAGCTAGACAACCTCACAGTAGCTGTAAAGAAAATCTTGTTAGCAGGCGGAGAAACCTCATTAGATGTTGAAGCATTCCATCGAGAAATTCACACTATAACCCAGATTCGACACCGCAACATTGCTAAATTATTTGGTTATTGTTCCTCACCACAAAATAAATTTCTTGTATACAAGTATTATGAAAAGAGAGATTTGTATAATATTCTCAATAGTGAGGAATCAATAGAACTGGGTTGGGAAAAGAGAAAGGTTATTTTGAGAGATGTTGCATGTGCTCTCTCACATTTGCACCATGATTGTTATCCAACAATTGCACATCGGGATGTAACTTCCAAAAACATCTTGCTCGATTCTGAGTTTACAGCAAGTATCTCAGATTTTGGTACTGGCAAATTTCTCAAGCCGGTGTCTTCTAATTGGAGCATGCTTGCTGGAACCTACGGTTACATAGCACCAGGTCATGTATACTTGACCACCCTATTATCATATTTTAATTTCCATCACTATACTTGTATAAAAAATTTATGTTTTAGTGGAAATAATTGCAATCTGAATTTTTTTTCTTTATGCCGAACTAGCTTATACCATGAGGATGACTGAAAAATGTGACGTATATTGGAGTAATCATGTTGGAACTGCTTATGGGAAAGCACCCTGGAGATATGATCAATCTATCGGCTTCTGATGAAGAGGAAATCATACTTCAAGATATCCTTGACCAACGCATTGAACCACCAACTGGGCTAATCATCAATGAAATTCTCAAAACGATTCAGATTGCATATGAGTGTTTGAATAATAACCCGTCACTCCGTCCAACAATGAAAGAGGTGGTGAATCGTATCTAGAAGTGAATAGCCAACTGCTTCTTCAATTCTGTTAGTAATTCTATGTTTGAAGATTAGTTTGATGTTGGCAGTTAGAATTAAGTTTTAGAGCATGATGCTTTATTTCATATTTTGTATTTGGAAGTTTTTATTCTATGTACGTGTGGTGAGACAAATAATGTACAATTAATATTTTGATTTGAAAATTATCACTAGTACAGAATAGCTGATACATACAGAATACCTTTACCCATGGTTGACTCCAGAGCAAACGTGGATAATGCTGTTTCAGTTTTTTTTTTAATTCTTCACGGTTGAAGCCGTGGGTAAAGGTGATCTATCTATATTAGTTAAATAGCTGATACATACAGAATGTGAATTAGAAATACTGAAATAATTTAAGTTTTTCATTAATTGAATTAAATTAAATTACAGAGATCATTAAATAATAAACACAACCCACATATCAAACAAGGATTTGGTTGTGTCAAGTAAATAAAAAATTTGAAAAATTGAATCATAAATTAGTTGTCTGTACAAACCACCAACAATTTTGAATCTGTCATAAAGAAAAAAAAATTGAATACAGGTCAAGTTAGAGCAACTTTCTCCAAGACTAGTACTTCAATTCTTTCTTCTTCCTATTGTGCCTCACATCCATCTTTGCAACTTTCGTCTCAATAGAGTATGCCTTAGAAGAGTGTTTAGGGGCCCTCATGACCCTCATTCACCACGCAAGACATCCATTGCTTTCTCTACAACCTAATGACCCTAGAAGGTAGCGCAGTTTTAGTTGTATCAACTTCCTTAGAAGAGTGTCTAGCCCCCAGTCCCACCCACGATGCAAATACACCCGCGTTATGTCTCGCACGACTCCAAATCTCATCAAACTCAAATATCTAATTTTTTATCAGTCAAGTTTTTGCAATACAAGAGAACACTTCTTTATGGTACATCACTCTGAAGCTCAAGATTGTTTTTATGAAATACAGATCATCCATACCCTGGAAACATACAAGAAATGTATTTATAAATGTCAGGCATTAGTACTGCAGAAGTACTTTAGACAAGTTCATACTTTTGAGGGCACATTAGTACCTTGTAACCGACTCTGTAGCCGTGTTCAAAGCTGGGAATTTGGCTCCCATCCCGTCTTTGGCAAGGAACAGCAACTGGCAAATGTTCTAATCACTGTGACTACTACGAAAAATGTCTTAATAAAAATCAATTTAAACCAAATCTCAAGTTACCCTACTTGACAACAAAATAATGCCAATGATGTAACCAAAAAGAGGCTGCCAAAATTGTGCACAACATTGCTTGATACTGGTAATAATATGGTTAAGCCACACTCTCTGAAATCGATGCAAAAATAGATCATAGTAACAAACTGACAATAAAAAATTAAAATAATATTTAGACTTACATATTGACAGTACTCATCATCAATTCTCTTTGAAATTCTTAGCAGACTATTGGCTGAGCTTTCTCTTTGCATGGTACTGTACAACTCTCATCCCATCTCATCTTAAACTGTTTTTTGTATTCATAACTAAATTAGATTTAAGTTAGTTTGTTTACCATGAGCCATGACCATTTCAATTTCAATTTAAGCTCTCTAGTATGCGGTACTCCTTTTATAATGTATTTCAGCAAACCCAACCACTGTAACCGATCATGGTTAATGAAAATGAGGGCTAGACCCCATTTATTTTCTCAAAAAAAAAAATGTATTTCAGCAAAGCCCTTAAGAAAAATAAACGATAGTAATTAGTGTTAGTCATAGATTACAAGAATAACTATTTTACAGAATGGAAATAAAAGGTACCTTAATTGATTGCTTACTGATTGTACTAATTCATGATTTTTGCACAGGAAAGGTCCTTCCTTTTTCCAATTTGTAGGTTGTGCACTATTAACTTAATCACCCGAACACCCATTTGACATTAATTTATCTGATTGATTTGATATCTCTGACTTAAGGTTTAACCAATCTGAAATTTAAAAAGACAGATTTAATAGTTTAAAACAAGATTAATTAACACATGATAAACAATATTATATGTCAGCAAGATATGGCAGCAAGCACAGTAAAAAAAATGCACGTAAATACTAGTCAATTTTCATATATGATACTAATTGTTCATAGCAGCAATCGCTCATACCCCAACGAAACTAATTGTTCATGCATTAAAAAATGTGTAGATCAGACTGGTACCAAAGTACTGATCTAGAGTAATATAAATTTTATCTAGAATGTTAAGCACTGATCCTGTTCAGGTATGAAATTAAATAACCAAGGAATGATTGCAATACACAAAAACCTGCTACTTCATATGCATATGTTTAAAACAAAAGGCACCGATAAGTACTTGTATTTAAGACTAGTACCTGTCCTGATAACAGGAAATCACGAATAAACTACAATGGGAAAAACAATCGTGATGATTCAAACTGTTGTAAAGATGGAGATAAACTAAAAAAAATGCAACAGAGAAAATCGGTACTGACCTAGAGGGAGAGGGGGCCAGCGTTGTGCTGAGCAGCGGAAGGAGCGTCGGAGGGAGGGTGGGCGGGCGAAGTTGCTGAGCGGTGGACAGAGAGGGGAGCCAGATTTGGTCTGAGCGGCAGACAGAGAGGGGGGGCACTGACCGGTGGAGAGATCGATATTGAAAGCCCTCGGAGAGCGAGCGCGGAAGGAAAAAGATAATATCGCTAAGTGAGAGAGGGAGTGAAAAGACAACAGCACTGAGAAGAATTCCGATTCCCTACACCCTTTACCCACGGCTTCTCCAATCCCAGCCGTGGATAAATGTCACACCCTCTTTCACCCACGCTTCTTTAATCTCAGCCATGAGTAATAACACTCCTTTATTCATGGCTCCACTATGAAACGTGTGTAAATGTCCTCCCGCTATCCGACTTTGTAATTAATTGACACACGGTTCATTATAAAATATTTCGGAACCGTGAAGAATAAGCTGTGAGTAATTAACGTTTCTGTAGTAGTGTATTATTTCCTGAATTTTACAAGATAATTATTTCTGTAAATAATCCACTTCAAATTTGAAATTAATTATTTCCGAATTTATTTTTATAAATTTTCTACCGTCTGAAGTGGACACGTTTACAGTTGAAAAAAGAAAGAATGGAACATTATGAACAGTTGCATTCCGAAACAAATACTGGGACGTTTAGAACAATAGCGTCAGAAAAAGAAAACTGCATTTTAATGAACAGTTTTCCGAGAACAATGTCACTTTTTTAAATTCTATGGATAAAAAAATAATCAGCTCTATGTGTCGGTGAGATAATTAATGTGTTCCGGGGATTATGCTGTTCGATCCGGGGTATTTTATTTTTTTTGTCTTTGTTTAGAAGAACAATTTATATTATATTTCTTTCTGAATGAAACGGGTGAATTGCCCCTTTTTTGAAAAAAAAAATTTTGACCAATTTTGAGGAATTTCACGTAATACCAGATAGTTTTAATTTATGAGATTTTCGTTATTTTACATCATGTCAGTTGAAGGTTGTTATTTTAACCTTCCCTATTTTATATTTGAAAGTTGTTATGCTTTATTAAAATTCACATATTCTTATCTACGTACGGTGAGAAATGTTCATCGTGCTTATTATATTATTGATCTTCTATGTTATGTGAGATTACCATGAAATATTCGTTGTGCAGTACTGATATTTAATTGCAACCTATAGGAAATGAATAATTTCTTTTTCAAAGATCATCAAATATGATGAATATACTAATAAAACAGGCAGTAAATAGATTTAATTATCTGCTCAGAAAAAAATACAAACTTATCGACTAAGACTATGGTAATTAGTATGTAGAAAATCATATTTGATAATTACTAATCATTCAATGGACAATTTATTTTTTGTAATGTCGTGATTTTTTCAAACATTTTCTATTGTATTATATAAAAAAGTAATAGATATACTTTTAATTTACAAGATGGACAACTAACTACATTTCTGCAATATTTGGTGGTATTATGCATTTCCTAGAATATTATTGATTGCTTTTTTCACTAAAATTAAGTTTTAAAGAATATGTATATAAAATCATTTTTCCTTGTTGATACATTGTTAGACATGTTTTGTCTAAAATTAATTACATATTTGTGTTTAAATATTTCATTTTCTCCACTGGTGGGCTGCATTTATTACACCAACTGCTGCAGTTATCAAAGACGACAGCTAGGTAACACATACACACAAGTCTAGCTAGTTCCATTTTGCATAAAAAGAATCTAGTTCCATTTTTCCAGCTCTAAGGAATGATAGTGCAATTATACTTGCAATAAAAGATATACAAATAATTTTTATTATGAGTTCAATAAGTACTATAAAGATATACAAATATACATGTATCTAGTAATGAGATTTGTCAGCTTAGAAAGAAAGTACTAATTTATCAGCAAAGATTATATATAGATAAGAGCTATTTTGTATTTATTATTTTTGTGATAATAATAATTTGAAAATCATATGGCAACCGAGCTAATTTTCGAAACATTTTTTATATTATTATTATTTAGATAATTAAGTAATTGAAATTTTAAAATAACAACATCAACAACCATATACATATTTGTTATGTTTTATGATATTATGTATATGTTAAAGTTTAGTTGAGTATATTGTTGATTGCTATTTTCAATATATGGAGTTTGATAATTTATCTGTTAGTTGTGTATAACCTTATCGAAGTAAATATAAAAAATATATATAACTATATATGAATATGCATATGAAAACATTTCTCCTAGCCACACAGTATTTCCGGAAGTCAAGGGTCTTTTCATAATATAATATTTCATAGGAGCATAAAAGGACTTTCCTCCACTCAAATATGAACTCAAGCCTAAAGTAGTCTTATTATATTTTTCACTAATTAATGCACAAGAATGGCGAGTCCAATATTCGTTAGGGATCCTAGCATGAAATGTTTAGTGGTTTAAATCATCTTTAGTTGTAATTGGCAATCAAGATGATTTTTCTAACATTTTGAATAGTCAGCCGTGTTGCTCTCCACAGTCCAATGACACGTCGAATGAAGGCGTCTTATTTCCCACCAAACCCAACCTTGTCCTCCTGGCCCTGAATGTTACGTTAATGATGATTGAATGTACATGGAGCATGGTTAATTCATAGACGACTGGAAGGTAACACAAGTCTTTTCTTTCTTTCTTTTGATCCAATTTTCTATTCATAAAATATGCTGCATTTGTTATAAAATAAAGACAAAGAATAATAAACAAAATAGAGAGAACACATAAAAGATGGCAATATATTTATTCATACATTTCTCATGTGTACAATACGTGATTACAATGCCTCTATTTATAGGCTACAAATTATAAATGAAAAGTCATTACAATAATAAATAAGACATTGAATTCTAAATAGTAGTGGCCTAGTGGGATATGAATTCCAATGGTAGTGGGAGTAGTGGATGAATGAATATTGGGAGTCATGGACATCTACATTAATAATTTTATTCATAACACTCCCCCTTGGATGTCCATTATATAAGAATATGCCTCATTAAAACCTTACTAGGAAAAACCCTATGGGATAAAAATCTAGTGAAGGAAAAATAGTACAATATTCCTTTTAATATACAACTACAACCTTACCAGGAAAACCCAGTGGGAAAAACCATGGTTAAGGAAAATATAGTGCATATTAACTCCCCCTCATAACAACATCAATCAAGATCTTTAAGTCGACGAACTCCAATATTACAAACTAGCTTTTCGAATATTGCAATAGGAATCGCCTTAGTGAATAATCTGCTAGATTTTCACTTGAACGAATTTGCTGAACAATAATAACATTATCATCTTGGATCATGTGTGAAAAAGAACTTTAATGAAATATATTTTGTTCTATCTCCTTTAATGTATCATTCCTTTAATTGAGTAATACATACAATATTATCTTAATATATGATCGTCAGGATCATTTCTCCAAAAGACAAACCACATGTCTAATGAATGTGTTGAATCACATATCTTAACCAAACACATTTTCGACTTACTTCGTGTTTTGCTAAAATTTATCAGAGTTAGTGAAGTATATGTTTAATTTCATTCCAATGATTTCGCATGGAAGAAGAACTATATCTTGTTAATAAATTTACAGCAAATGATATATCAGATCTTGTATGTTCAATAAGATACATAAATGCTACTATTACACTAAGATATGGTACTTTGGGACCAAGTAGTTTTTCATCACTTTCTCAAGGTCTAAAAAGATATATATTCACATCTAATGACCTTACAACCATCAGAGTGCTCAATGGATGTGATCTTATAACCATCAGAGTACTCTTGCAATATAATTTTCTTGATGCATAAAAATGTCATTTTTAAAATGTTCAATTTGCAATCAAAGGCAAAATTTTGTTCTCCCAAGATCTTTCATCTCAAATTCTTCCTTTAAATAATTTATTGTTTTTGAAAGCTATTTAGGAATTTCAATGATAATTAGATCGTCAATATAAACTGTAATTATAACAAAATTATTTTCATATCTTTTCATGAAAATACATGGACAAATCGTATCATTATTATATCCATGTCGTAATATATATTCACTTAGACGATTATACCATATGCGTCCAGATTGCTTTAATCGATATAAAGATTTAAGCCATTTAATTGAATAAAGTCCTTGAGAACCTAAATTACATGCTTCAGACATCTTAAATCCTTCAGGGATTTTCATATATATATCATCTTAAAAATAGGTTGTAACAACATGCATTACGCGCAAATCAAGTCCTTCATGGACTGCCAGACTAATTATGTACTGAAAAGTTGTTGCATCCACCACAGGTGAGTATATCTCAAAATTTCACCTTTATCATTTTATTTTCGCATAAATACTCATTTATATCCTACTGGTTTTACACCTTCAAGTATTGAGACCATAGGTCCAAAATATTTTCATTTTTCAAGAGAGTTTAACTCTGCCTCAATTGCACCATTTCATCTTGGCCAATCATTTCTCTGTCGACATTCTTTAATAGATTTCGGGTCATGATCCTCAATATTTATTATATTTAGCGCTATATTATATACTAAAATATTATTGACATCAATTTCATCTCGGTTCCATCTTATTCCATTCATGATATAATTTATTGAGATCTCTTCATTTTCATGAATTTCAGATACCTGAGTTTCTGCTGGAACTCCAATATTACTTATAATTTAATTCTCTTCTGGAGTTTTATCTGAAATTATTATATCCTTGACTTGACCATTTTCATTCTTTGCTCCTTTTCTTTTTCGAGGATTTTATCCTTGAAACCGATTAATCTTCCACGTTTCATGTGTGTTATAATATCATTAGTCTGTCCAACAGGGACATCGACATTAAATGGAGCATTAACAGCTGGTATATGTGTTTGGGTCACTTTCTTTGTAAATGCGTCTGGCAATTGATTAACTAATCTTTTCAAATGAATTATCTTTTAAACATCTAGTTCACATTATTTATGAGTATCTAAATTACACAATGATAATTCATTCCAACTATTATCTTTTTCCAGCTAATTGTTTTCTCCCCCTAAGGTTGGGAATATTGAATCATCAAAATGACAATCGGCAAAACTAGCCGTGAAAAATTCTACCATCAATGGTTCTATATACTCTATTATATATGGAGATTCAAATTCAACATAAATTTCCAACTTTCTTTGATATCCCATTTTAGTGCGTTGTGGTGGAGCAATTATAACATATATCGCACATCCAAAATTCTTATATGGGAAATATTAGGTATGTAACCAAAAACCAATTATAAAGGGGAAGTTTTATAATAGCTAGTTGGCATGATGCGAACTAGTGTTGTTGCATGTAAAATATCATGTCTTCTTTTATATATGAACATCTACAGGATATTCAACATTAATCCCGGCATTGTCTAGACGTATTTTCTTAATTGGATAATCATAAAATTATGCTCTTAATCAAATCAATTGAGCAAGTTGCGATTTGATAACAAACATACATGCGGCCATCTTGTTGATGCATCAATTAAAATCATAAAATATTCAAATGGTTCACATGATGGATATAGTGTTCCACAAATATCACATTGTATATATTCTAAAAATAAAATCAACACATAAAAAATTCATCAGAAAGAATATCTGGTTCTTTAATGAATGTCCACATTAATTCTCTATTATTTTTCGCATCATTATTGATCCGGAATGGCCCAACCGGTCATGCCAAACTATAAACATATTATTATTTGTAAACTTCTGATTTACAATAATATGTGCTTCAATTGTACTAATGCATATGTAGTACAAGCTGGAGGAAAACATAGGCAATTTTTCCAGTATGCATTTTTTTTTAATCTGATATTATGCTAGTAATATAAAGATATGCAATATTTTCTTCATTGGTTGTCTCAACATGATACCCATTTCAGCGGATATCCTTTAACAAATTCCTTTGAGACTTAGAAGAATATAATGCATCATTAATATAAATTTGTATTCCTCCATGTAATAAAAAGATTGCTCTTCCGGACCTTTCAATCAATTTGTACTACTCGAAATAGTACTACCATTAACTCTTACGTTACAAAATAAAATAAATACAATTATGCATACATTTGATGAAAATTGAGCTAAAAAAAAAACTGGACAAAAATATTTAAATAGTTACCAATTAAAGCTTGTCATGATCAATTCCCAGCAGCTTATAACAATAATTTGGCTTTGGCTTTGGCTTAACATAATCAATTTTTTTATTTATTTGGCCAATACATAAATTGCAACTTACCTAACAACATATCAACAATTCAAACTTTTATCAAATTTTATGATCAAGTAAATTAAAGATAAAAATAAGTCTTATATCAAAAAGTCCCCAAACCACAACACAATTATAGAGTCTAGGTCAACAGGTTTGAACAGATAACATGTTTGCCAATCCAGTCAAAATAAAGCTATTCTATCATTCAAAAGTACTAAATATTTTTTTTTATTTCAAAGTTATAAATATTTGAGAAAGAGAAATAAATGCACAATAAATAATTTATTGCATTGACAAAACAATATATATCTTCATTATCACGTTCATATCTGAGAGTTTGTCCATAAATTATTATGATATTATTTTCCACTTCTGGTGAAATGAAGACAAGAAATATATTCAAAATATTTCTAGAAATCTTCTTCAGGAAAATTAAACTATTAGAATAAAAAATAACATGAACATGGTAAAATTGAATACTATGACAATTTTTTTTTTAATACTATGGCTTCGAGCCAGTTGAATATACATCCGTTAATAAGAATATGATTGTGAATTTCAATACCATGGCTTCAGGCCAATTTTTAATAAATGTGAATTGAATTGGCTTCGGACCAATGCTATGCCCTCAGTTAAATGCCAATACTATGACATCATTTAAAATTGAATTAGCTTTGGGCCATTTTTTTTAAATTCTTTTCAATAATATGAATTGATAAAATGGCTTCGGGCCAATTAATAAAATTGAGAATTTATGATTAATAGATGGCTTCGGGCCATTTGATAAAGTTGAGAATTTATTATTAACAGATGGCTTCGGGCCATTTGATATTAACACAATTTATATATATTTTTTTAAATCTTTTTCAGGAAGATTAAATTATTGAAAAACAAATTATCATATATATTGTTATTCATAGCTACATTCACTTCAGGGAATGAAGAAGAACCAGTTGGACGGGATTCATGATTTTCATCAAAAGTTCGATATTTTTTTTGTTCAATCATAAGGAAACAAAAACATTACTCAAAATAAGTAATATTGCTCTCAGCCTCGGTACAAGATAATAAAAGGCAAGCTTAATACAAACCATGTCCAGAGGCCACTCAATCCGAGCAAAGGAGCAAATTGTTTTTTCTTTTGGGTACCAAGCAATAATTAATTTTATGCTTAGACAAGCAGCATGGTTTTCTTTGGGCTAATGCTAATCCCACAGTACCATAAATAGCAGGGAGTTCTAGAGTCACCATCCAACTTTGATCCTACAGTTAGGATTAGGTCTCAAATTCAAAACCGAAATTTTTGAAATCTTCTTAATATAAAATTTGTATATCATATAAATCTTCTCATATTAATTTTTTTGTACATCATATGAATCTTTTTCAAGAAGATATCTTTAAATCTTCTTCCGGAAGATTAAATTATAAAAAAATATTGCACTTCATATAAATTATATGAATTATACTAAACATCTTAAAATAAATGTACATAAATTGATAACTTATTTCATTTAGCAATTACTAAGAAGTATCATTTATTTAAATGATATTAAAATAAAAGATATCAAAGTTACCTCGAATCTTCAACTAGTAGAGCTCTCGTGCTGATAACGTGTTATAAAATAAAGACAAAGAATAATAAACAAAATAGAGAGAACACATAAAAGATGGCAATATCTTTATTCATACATTTCTCATGTGTACAATACATGATTACAATGCCTCTATTTATAGGCTACAAATTATAAATGAAAAGTCATTACAATAATAAATAAGACATTGAATTCTAAATAGTAGTGGCCTAGTGGGATATGAATTCCAATGGTAGTGGGAGTAGTGGAGGAATGAATATTGGGAGTCATGGACATCCACATTAATAATTTTATTCATAACAGCATTCAATTAATTCTAACCAAGTTCGGTTACGTTATCTCTATTCATCTTAATTTCGAGAAACATCTTGCTCGATTCTCAGTTTACAGCAAGTATCTCGGATTTTGGTATGGCTAAATTTCTCAAGCCGGAGTCTTCTAATTGGAGCATGCTTGCTGGAACCTGCAGTTACATAGCACCAGGTTCTGTATAATTTCCATCATTATACTTATATGCAAAATTAAAGTCGAAATAATTGCAATATGATTTTTTTTTTCTTTATGCAGAACTAGCCAATACCATGAGGATGACTGAAAAAAATGAGACCTATATAGCTTTGGAGTTATCATATTGGAACTGCTTATGAGAAAGCATCCTGGAGATATGATCAATCTATTGGTTTATGAGAAAAACGAAACCATACTCCAATATGATTCAGATTGTACATGAGTGCTTGAATAATAATCTATCACTCCGTCCAACAATGCAAGAGGTGATGAATAGTTCCTAGAAGTTAATAGCCAACTGCTTCATAAATTCTGGTAGTAGCTTTTATATATGATTGAACATTAGTTTGCTGTTGGCAGTTAGAATTCAGATTTAGGGCAAGATGCTTTATTTTCATATTTTGTATTCGATATACGTGGTGAGAAATATTCATCGTGCATATAATATTATTGTAATCTCTTCTAGAAATAGCTTTTCTTATAGTACATTTTGTGCCAACTCCTTAATAACTGGTCACGAGGGTATTTAAAAATTGGCAAATGCTGACCAGTTATTTGCCAATTTTTTAATACCCTGGTGACCAGTTATTAAGGAGTTGGCACAAAATGTACCAAAAGCTGCATTGTTTGATCTATGTTCTGTAATAGTGTACCAGATGGCCACCAAACACTATATTGATTTCTAATGAAGTTGGCAGATTTTCTTCAATTTTATCAAAAAGAAAAGAAAAATAGCTACCAATCTACCTATAATTTGTAAAAAATGTGATTATTTAGAATTTGTAATATATACACTTGAGAATTGAATTAAATTTTACTTGGAGTCATTACTAGTAGTAATTTTTGTTTTTTTTTTTACTTTGCACCAAGCGAGCACCTCTGAGAAAACCAATTGTTTGTATGTCATGGTTAAATGCAAGATTATTTTTGCCCAAGTGATAGTTGGTGCTGATCATATTCAAGTTTGAGTTGAACCATGGCTGTGAAGACTGTGCATATGTATACTTTCTACAAGAGGCTTAGAAACTTGTGCATTTTTCATTATCTGTATGTTCTTCCTTCCAATTGGATAGCTATTCAATTATGTGAGGGTTAATAAAATGCATCCATAGAGAAATATTTAATTCCTTTATTGCAATTCATAAATAGGTCAGTTCGTTCCAAATCACAATGTTTCATATATATATATGACTTAAAAACTTTGTTGGTATTTTTTAATAAAGAGTAAATTGAATATTTTGTAAATTTAAAATGTATTTTAATAGACAACAAATAACATAGATAAGTTACGGAGTTTTTAAAATTTAGAAAGGTAAATATGATATTATGAATTTTAGAGGGCAATGTGTAATTTCAAAGTTTTTTAAGGGTATACATCAAATTCCCTAAAGAAAGGAAACCCCAGGTCAAAGAAACCCAGGTAGTCCTAGCAAAACGGGAATACAAACTGAAGTATGGAACTATGGATGAACGCTCTTAAATCCTCATATCTTATTATTATAAAAAGCTTGGCCTGAATAAAATTTATTAACTTGGAAAAAAACAATCATCAATGTGGAAAGAAGATCCAGGCAATTTGATCGGAAACCTGATGCACGCAAACCATGCCATCATCCGTGGGGGGGCTGGGGGCTGTTCCCGGAGAACATGCAGCTTCGCATCCTAGCTAGTGGGGACAATCAACACTGCAATCAAATTTCAACCCTTCATCGCCGCAAGACACTTAGCCTATCTATTTCCAACATACATGAGTGCTACCTCTCAGTGTTGGGGAATCATGACGGCCAAACAATTACGCCTTATCTAGAGATCAAACAATTACATCTCATCTAGGGGTCAAACACTTACACCCCGGGGAAGAAGAAACAGTCCCCACCTTAACCTAAGGACCGCCCTATGCCAAAGATACCCAAATCATAAACTTTAGTGCGGAATACAATACCTGATTCCATAACGTTGACCATGGAATCTTAAACCCGAAGTTGGAGCAGCAACCGTCTCCGTGAGCGCGAGACAAGACTCTAGTTCTTCCTTCTCGCCCTTTTGGTTGGATCTTAGATTAGGTCTTCCAAGGCAACAAGATCGCCTCTTGAGAATTCCTCTCCAAATTTCCTAATGGAATTCTCCTCTCAATTCTTTGATGGTGGAAGAAAGGAGAAGGCACTCAATTTCTGTAGAAGAATAACTTCTGAAAAGAGTTGGTTATCTTGTGCCTTGGGGACCCATCTATATATAGTTTACAGATCTGACTGCGCGAGTGCGGGTGGTTCACCCGCACTGAGATGATTCGCGTCCAAATAACCGCCTTAAAACTCAACCCCAAATTTTCACTAAGTCCCCAATGCGGGTGGTTCACCCGCACTGGGGTTCCAGTGCGTCCGCATTACGCTCGGACTTTTCCTGGGTTGTCCGAAGTTCTCAAAATTTGGCTAAGTACTGAGTGCGTCCGCACTCAGATCCAGTGCGGGTGGACCACCCGCACTGGGAGCCCAAAATGTTTCCAGAATTTGGCTAAGTACTGAGTGCGTCCGCACTCAGATCCAGTGCGGGTGGACCACCCACACTGGGCACCCCAAAATGTTCCAGATTTTGGCTAAGTACTGAGTGCGTCCGCACTCAGAGCCAGTGCGGGTGGACCACCCACACTGGGCGTTCAAAAGGCAGTTTTCTCAATTGCAAATTTCAGAATCAGTCCATCAATGATTTGATCTTTGCCCAAATTGTTCTACACACTTATGGACCACATCCTATTGAATACATAGATTGTCTAATATCTTAATTCCATATTAGATCACTTTAATTGTGACAATCATATTTGACAGTAAACAATTCATAATTATATTACATATATGCTCAACGTTGGATTAAGATCCAACAATCTCCCACTTGAGCACTATGTCATACTCTTTTAATTATGTATTGTCAGTCTTATGTGCGCACATACTTTTCTGTCATCCTCATGTATTCCCAAACCAATTCCGTCCATCAATCATATTAGCAAAGGACTAAAGCAGCTTTCGTCACATTTATTTTAGTCATGACTAAACCATCAATAATCACAGTACTAACATAACCAAATGACATGAATCATGATGTGGATGTGTAGCATAGAAATTACACGCAATTGTGATCTTACGTGCCAATTTATAACTAGGTCTCCCACTTAAAACTTGAAACTAAATTTCATAAACTTGTTGTAAAATGCAAAATTCAAATAAACAATTTACGTGCAATTGTGAGCATGTGGTCTTTTATTCGCTTCAGGTACCTCAAGACCCGTTTGGCTGCTTTCCAATGATCTAGACCTGGATTTGACAAGTATCGGCCCAACATGCCAGTGATGAACGCAATATCTGGACGCGTACACACTTGTGCATACATGATGCTCCCAATAACTGAGGCATATGGATACTTTTGCATTACTTCCTTTTCTACATGATTCTTTGGGCATTGGCTGACACTAAATTTGTCTCCTTTTGCCACAGGGGTATTTCCTGGTTTACTGTCTTGCATGCCATACCTTTTCAGGACCTTTTCGATATAATTCCTTTGGGACAAACCTAATATACCTTGGGTTCTATTCCTCAGTATTTCAATCCCTAGGACGAATGATGCATCACCAAGATCTTTCATCTCAAAATTCTTCATCAGAAATTTCTTGGTCTCATGCAACATATTTATATCATTGCTGGCAAGCAATATGTCATCCACATATAAAACCAGAAATACGAACTTACTCCCACAGAACTTGAGGTATATACACTCATCCACAAGATTTGCCTCATAACCAAATGACATAATCACATTGTGGAATTTGTAGTACCACTGACGAGACGCTTGCTTTAGCCCATAGATGGATTTCTTAAGTTTGCACACCATAGACTTTGCATCTCCCGATACATAGTTTTCTGGTTGCACCATATAGATCGTTTCTTCAATGTCACCATTTAGAAACGCTGTCTTAACATCCATCTGATGAAGCTCTAAATCGAAATGCGCAACTAATGCCAATATAATCCTTAAAGAGTCTTTCAATGAAACTGGAGAGAAAGTCTCTTTATAATCGATGCCTTCCTTTTGTGTAAAACCTTTAGCGACAAGACGAGCCTTATATTTCTCCACATTACCTTTTGAATCCCTCTTGGTTTTAAATATCCATTTGCAACCAATAGGTTTCGCTCCTGATGGTAATGGGACAATTTCCCAAACATCATTGTCAGCCATACATTTTATTTCCTCATTCATGGCATCGATCCACTTGTGAGAGTTAGAGTTTTGCATGGCTTGTTGTAAATTTATGGGGTCATTTTCTAACATGCCAACATCAAACTCATGTTCTTGAAGGTAAACTACATAATCCGAAGATATTGCAGACCTTTTCTCTCTAGTGGATCTTCTTATTGGCACTTCTAAATTTTCTTGAGAATTTCCAGCATTGTCTACAACAATCTGGCCAACAACAACATCATCCATAATTTCTGGAATTTCTCTTTGTGTTGTTTGATCTTGTTGAGTTTGGTCTTCAATAATGGTTTCGTTTTCGACAATTGTATTTTGAGTAAAAATGGGTTCAATGTCCACAAAACTCTCAACACCTGAGGGAATATTTGCACATTCCTCTTCGAATTCAAAATCCATTATTGTATCTCCCCCCGCAAACTCAACATCCTCAAAAAATTTTGCATTTCCCGTCTCAAAAACTGAATGTTATGTAGGATTATAAAACTTAAAACCCCTTGATCGCTCGGGATACCCAATAAAATAACAACTAACAGTCCTTTCATCCAGTTTCTTCTCGTGCGGCCTATAAGGCCTTGCCTCAGCTGGACATCCCCATACACGCAAGTGTTTCAAGTTAGGCTTTCGCCCATTCCAAATTTCATATGGGGTTTTGTTAGTTGCTTTAGTGGGTACTCTATTTAGGATATATGCTGCTGTCTTTAAGGCTTCACCCCATAGATTTTGTGGCAAAGTAGTACGACTCATCATACTTCTTACCATATCCTTAAGCGTTCTATTGCGCCTCTCAGAAACACCATTCATTGCCGGCGAACCGAGCAATGTATATTGAGGTACAATTCCGCATTCATCTATGAAATGTGCAAAAGGCCCTCGACATTGCTCACCTGATCCATCATATCTGCCATAGTATTCACCACCACGGTCAGATCTAATAGCCTTAATGCGTTTGTTAAGTTGTAACTCAACTTCCGCTTTGAAACTTTTGAACATGTCAAGGGCTTGAGCCTTTTCTTTAATTAAATATATGTAGCCATATCTAGAATAGTCGTCGATGAAACTAATAAAATACCGCTGACCATTTCTTGTAGCCGTTGGAAACGGACCACAGATATCGGTATGAATTAATTCCAAGACTTCTGAACACCTTTTGGCTTCATATTTTATGAAATTGGTTTGTTTCCCTTTTATGCAATTAATACAATCATTAAGATCTGAAAAATTTAAGGGTTCAAGAATTTCATTAGACACAAGACGTTCAATTCTTCGTTGAGAAATGTGACCTAATCGCTTGTGCCATAATGTAGCCGAATTCTCATTAGTTAATTTTCTTTTCTTACTATTTGTATCCACATGCAAGGCTTCAATATAAGAACTATTGACATCCAAAGAATACAGATTATCATAAACCGAAAGAAAACCAGAACCAACTTGTTTTGAATCATGAAACAAACTGAATTTTCCATTTCCAAAAGTACAAATAAATCCATACTTATCCAAAGCAGAAATAGAAATTAAGTTACGTCTAAAAGACGGTACAACAAATGTCTCATACAAATTCAAATAAAATCCTGATTTTAACAATAATCTATAAGTCCCAATAGCCTCCACCTCAACTTTATTGCCATCGCCCACAAAGATGAATCTTTCATCATCACTTGGCTTCCGGCAATTTAGGCAGCCCTGCAAAGACATACTTATGTGAGTAGTTGCACCAGAATCTATCCACCAAGTATATCTAGATACAGAAGATAAATTAACTTCCGTACAAACCATAACAAGAGATTTACCTTTCTTAGCACGCCATGCGTGATAATTCTGGCAATGAATCTTCTTGTGTCCAACCGCACCACAGAAGTAACAGGGATTTTCAGATGCGGCAACTTTCTTGCCCTTATCCTGTTTCTTATTGGTGGTCGTTGCAGCATCCTTATTATCCTTAGTCTGATTCGATTTCTTACGCTTAGACGATGCCTTAAATTTGGAAGTAGTAGCAACATGGGCACTTTCTGTCTTATCCTGTTTCAGTCTTTCTTCTTCTTGCACACAATGTGAGATGAGCTCATTAAGTGTCCATTTTTCCTTTTGACAATTATAGCTCACCTTAAACTGTCCAAAGTGTGAAGGAAAGGATATCAATGCTAAGTGCACCAAGAGATCATCAGAAATCTCCAACTTAAGTGCCCTTAGTTTTGAAACAACATTAGACATCTCCATGATATATTCCCGAATACTCCCCTTTTCCTTATACTTCATTGAAACAAGTTTCGTCAAGAGTGTACCAATTTCTGCCTTTTCATTCTTGACAAACCTTGTCTCAATTTCAGCCAAATATGCCTTAGCGTTAGTAATTTCATCAGTAATCGAGCCTCTAAATACCTCTGGAATGGACCTTTTCAAAATCATTAGACTCACCCTATTGGATCTGTCCCACTTTTCCTTCTCCCTCTTTTCATCAGGAGTAGAGGTATCCGTAATGGTGGGACAGTTCACTCTGAATGCTAAGTCTAAATCCATGACACCGAGAGTTATCATAACACTCTCCTGCCAGTACTTGAAATTGGAACCATTCAACATCGGAATGTCTTTTAGGCTAGTAGTAATGCTTGCTGAAAAATTCGAACAAAAAACACACAAAACAACCACGATTTAGCAAAATAAATTCTGAATTTTATAAATTATGTTCAAACAAAAGGCTAAACATTTCCATCATTAACAAAGCATCGGTTTCCATTAATTGGTCACCGGAGGGTAACGAACTAATTTCTTATGATACTTTGACGCAATAATAAAACATTGATGATACAGTAACATATCGACAATATGCCTTTCGGAGGGCCGACTTATTGACATATGTAATAAAACATAATAATCATCACTATACTTTATTATCACTAAATTGTACACATAATTTCAACAACCATTATCTTCCGGAGGGCCGATAAATGCTCGCTTCCATCAAATGCACATCTTATATCCTTTTATACAATGAATTTAAATTAACTTTGTCAAAAGAGGCACCGGAGGGTACGATAATGACTCCATCAATTCAATTCAAGGTATATATAAACCTTAATGCCTTTATAAGAACTATAATTTATACCTTAGCCATAAAATAAAAGTGCAATTAAATAAATAAATATATAATTGCATCATAGCAATTGTATTTATTTTCTGAATTTTCCCCGAGCCTAGTGCGGACGCACTAAGGGTGAGTGCGCCCGCATCATATTTATTTAATTATAATCCGAATTTAGGGGAAAAAACATGAAAAATAACTACACTTGTTATGCTGAATTATGACATGATCTAGAGAGAAATTGGAAGCACCCTTAAATAGCCTTTCAAATTTAGAAATTTCTTTCTAATTTTGTAAATTCCCAATTCCAAAATTGCCCAGAAAATTTGCCAAATGAATGACATGTTGAATTTCAAGCGTGTTCCAAGACCGAATCTTGATTAGGAATTTTCCGATTTCTAATGGAAATCTTCGAGGAAACCCTAACCAACTTAAGAACTTGAAAAACTGAGCAATTAGAATCTTAATTAGGAACATATTTTGTGCTCTCCAAACTTAATTTTCAGATCAAAAAATAATCAAGAAAATCCAACAAAAAAACAACGAAAAATCATCAATTCAAATCCTAATTCTCTCTAGATCCAAAGACCTAATCCTTCGGCATAGGAAGGCTCTGATACCACTTGTTGGGGAATCATGACGGCCAAACAATTACGCCTTATCTAGAGATCAAACAATTACATCTCATCTAGGGGTCAAACACTTACACCCCGAGGAAGAAGAAATAGTCCCCACCTTAACCTAAGGACCGCCCTATGCCAAAGATACCCAAATCATAAACTTTAGTGCGGAATACAATACCTGATTCCATAACGTTGGCCATGGAATCTTAAACCCGAAGTTGGAGCAGCAACCGTCTCCGTGAGCGCGAGACAAGACTCTAGTTCTTCCTTCTCGCCCTTTTGGTTGGATCTTAGATTAGGTCTTCCAAGGCAACAAGATCGCCTCTTGAGAATTCCTCTCCAAATTTCCTAATGGAATTCTCCTCTCAATTCTTTGATGGTGGAAGAAAGGAGAAGGCACTCAATTTCTGTAGAAGAATAACTTCTGAAAAGAGTTGGTTATCTTGTGCCTTGGGGACCCATCTATATATAGTTTACAGATCTGACTGCGCGAGTGCGGGTGGTTCACCCGCACTGGATCTCAGTGCGTCCGCACTGAGATGATTCGCGTCCAAATAACCGCCTTAAAACTCAGCCCCAAATTTTCACTAAGTCCCCAGTGCGGGTGGTTCACCCGCACTGGAATTCCAGTGCGTCCGCATTACGCTCGGACTTTTCCTGGGTTGTCCGAAGTTCTCAAAATTTGGCTAAGTACTGAGTGCGTCCGCACTCAGATCCAGTGCGGGTGGACCACCCGCACTGGGAGCCCAAAATGTTTCCAGAATTTGGCTAAGTACTGAGTGCGTCCGCACTCAGATCCAGTGCGGGTGGACCACCCACACTGGGCACCCCAAAATGTTCCAGATTTTGGCTAAGTACTGAGTGCGTCCGCACTCAGAGCCAGTGCGGGTGGACCACCCACACTGGGCGTTCAAAAGGCAGTTTTCTCAATTGCAAATTTCAGAATCAGTCCATCAATGATTTGATCTTTGCCCAAATTGTTCTACACACTTATGGACCACATCCTATTGAATACATAGATTGTCTAATATCTTAATTCCATATTAGATCACTTTAATTGTGACAATCATATTTGACAGTAAACAATTCATAATTATATTACATATATGCTCAACGTTGGATTAAGATCCAACAATCTCCCACTTGAGCACTATGTCATACTCTTTTAATTATGTATTGTCAGTCTTATGTGCGCACATACTTTTCTGTCATCCTCATGTATTCCCAAACCAATTCCGTCCATCAATCATATTAGCAAAGGACTAAAGCAGCTTTCGTCACATTTATTTTAGTCATGACTAAACCATCAATAATCACAGTACTAACATAACCAAATGACATGAATCATGATGTGGATGTGTAGCATAGAAATTACACGCAATTGTGATCTTACGTGCCAATTTATAACTAGGTCTCCCACTTAAAACTTGAAACTAAATTTCATAAACTTGTTGTAAAATGCAAAATTCAAATAAACAATTTCCTAAACTTGCATTTGGTTAACCATGCTGTAGGCCCATAACCTGTAGACCATTATTCGTTAGGGATCCTAGCAAACCCAAACTTATCCTCCTGGCCTTGAATGTTACGTTAATGATGATTGAAGCATCCCAATTCAGCAGCAATGAGGGGCATTATATTGTTCTTTGCGCTCTTTCTACTCCCTTTAGTTCAATCTTCTCTCACATCTCAAGCACAAGCTCTCCTCCCGTGATTTTTATTAATATCCAAAGTTAATTAGAAATTAATAAATATGCCCAACAATCATTGGAATTTTTTAAAATATCCATACCGGCCATTTTCTTGCCGGTTTTGCATTTTTTGTGGTACCGGCCAGAAAATGACCAGTATCTTCCTCTTTTACTTTTTTTTGAGACAAATAGCTAAAATGCTGAAATATATCACTAAAAAATCAATTTTTTTTAAATATTTGTTAGATTACTTTTTTTTATATATAATTAGCATATTTATACTAAAATACGCTAAATTACTTGAAATTATGTTAAATTACGCTGAATTACACTAAATTATGCTAAATTACAATAATTATATTAAATTATGCTAAAATACAGTAAATTACGCTAAATTATGTATGAATAGAGATGATATATTCACTGAGAAGGCGAAAAACGACAACGAAACTTCAAACGGCCATAAAACGGCGCTCGAGTATCCGATTTCAGCAAATGACCACTTTTCAGAAAGCATGCGTCAGTGCCCGCGATGCCAAATTTCAAAATTTAGAATTGCCAAAAAACAAAGGAAAGAGATTCAAAACTTCAGTTGAAGTTTCCGATTAAGATTTTCATTTCTATTGTTCAATCTACATAGCTCAGTAAATTAGTTAGATAATGAACTTGTAGAATACCAATTTTTATTATTTTTGGAATTTTTTTACTATTTTTTATGATTTATGAAAGATGACACAAAATCGGCCTATTCATATGTAATTTAGCGTAATTTACCGTATTTTAGAATAATTTTACATAATTAAATAACGGTTAAGATTATTAGAGGTCATCCAATGTCATTGAAGAAAGTGTATAATTCAGTGACCTCACGACGTTGTAAAAAAAGACCCGTAGTTACTAAGGATTAATTAGCTAGTGCAATAATACCAACAATTGTTTTTCTGAGTTCATCAAATATGATGAATATACTAATAAAGCAGGCAGCAATGAAATTTAATTATCTGCTATGATAAAAATAATAACTTTTCGGTATGAATAAGAACAATTTTGTACTTATTATTCTTGTAGTAATTTGTAAGTACAAAATCGTATTTGATAATTACGAATCATTTATTTAACCGTATATTAGTTGTAACTGGCAACCAAGATGAATTTTCTAACATTTTGAATAGTCAGCCGTGTTGCTCTCCATAGTCAAATGACAGCCCGAATGAAGTCTTCCATGAAGTGAAAGGCTTCTTATTTCCTACCGAATGCAACCTTATCCTGCCGGGCCTGACTGTTACGTTAATGATGATTGAATGTACCTTGAGCATGGTTGATTCCTAGAAGACAGGTAGGTAATACCAGTGTACTATTTATTTTATATCCATGTCCCTATTCATAAAATAGGAGCTTTGGAAATCTGGGCACAATATTTCAATTAAGCATTTCTGTTGGAATTTTGAACCACGAAGTTGGGTTCTATTCATCTATACGATGTCTTCAGAAAGGATCAATTATATAAGCACCAAGGATCAATTAGCGGATATCTTCATAAAGGCATTAGATACATCAAATTTTCAAGTTATATTACGCAAGTTGAGTTCTATTAATCTATACGATTCTAACTTGAGGGGGAGTGTTGAAATTAGCTAAGCAAAACAGCAACCGGAGATGCACATCTTGAGGACAAATATCGATCAAAAGCTACGTGGAAATTTTCAGATACAAATCTCTAATTTATTTGGCTGAAGATTAATTGCTCCATTTACAACAGAAGCTACTTAACTGCTACATAATACTTGCTTTAATATTATGTTTAATACCTTACTTAATAATTGTCAAAGGCTATATATTGCCTTCTTTCCTATAAATAGCACTCTGTATTATATTGTAAGTATGATTCATACCAAATTGGTATTAATATTTCTGGACATTTTTAAGTCATGTCGGATGAAAAGTTATTTATTTCTTTTTACTTAAATGGGTGATTTAATGGGAGGAGGCATTCACCCGAAAAAAAAGCTCCAACATACAAAATCAATCTGAAAGTTTTGAACCGTGTCTGTAAGTCACAATTATTTGTACATGGTTTAATAATATTCAGCCGTGTACGGTTGTACTACTTCATATACGGTTTTTCCTGAGAAAATCGTGTATGATATTTCTCAGTTTCCAAACACAGTTTTTGGTAAAAGTCGTGTATGGTTCATTTGAGCCTCTCAACCAAAACGCCTTTTCATAATTAATATCTTGTACGCCTCAACCTCCTGTTCACACTTACACCCTCTAATTGAGGTAGATCGAGAGTTCGACTTTTCTTCGACCCTCATCTCATTACCCCCTCGTGTGCAATCTTGCTTTTCTGTCGAGGTTTAGACATGATGGCACTTAAGAGGAACTATGGCGAGCTATCTCCATTCCATTATTAAACACGTTGGGTGTCCGATCCGCCAATGACTATGATTGAAAGATGAAATTTCAGATTTAATCTCAACCCTCTAATCAAATAATCTGTCTTGTTTTGATTAAATGCATCTTTTTTAAGTGTAGAAGTCTATATTTAGTTAAAAACATACTCGCTACACGTACAGTCACACAATATATTACAATTAAAATTGAATATACTGCCTTGTAGCGACATTTTTTTTTCCTTATTTCTCCTACGTTTAGCAACTTCTTTGTTTCCTTATTTTTGGTTTCCTATATCTCCTTTGTTTCTATACAAATTATCACGACAGAAAATGAAAATCAATTTTTTCTTTGTTTTCATATTTTTCTTTGTTTGTTTCTATATAGATCCCAACAGCATAATAGAAAAATCTAGAATATATTTGATTGGAGTTGTTTCTATACAAATCACCCCACACCTGGAATCGAGAAAATCAATAATAGAAAGATTGATTTTCTAATTTTATTATATTTTTTCAATTGGAGCAATTATAATCTATTTTTCATATTTTTTTTGTTCATTTTCAGAAATGTTGGACTACATCAAAGAAAATCACACTAGCAATGATACTTCAAGATTTTTTTTCATGTTATATTTGATCCATTTTTTTTAATTTGTTGTTGTTTCTTTTACTGTTATTTATTATTTATTTCTCTGTTTTTTTTTGTCATTTGTGTTTTTTATTTTCATTTATATATTTTTTCTTAATTCTAGGTGAAATGTCAATAAAAAAAATCTCTTCATATTCTATTCTATCTTATAATATCTCCGTTGCAACGCATGGGCACGATACTAGTAAGACTCGACTACCCCAATCAGATGGAGAAGAGGGGAAATCAATATTATTCAATAACTAGCAACTATGTTTTTTATCATCATAATAAGAAGGTTTAATGACAGTTTTTCTTAGCAGAGGAACCTTTGCATGAATGTGAGAGAAATTACATCTATGGGGAGGTTCCACGATTGAGAAAAGTTGTGAATAACCTTCACAATCTTTGATGAAATTAGAAGTAGCAAGGTCCTTTGGTATGAAGTTCATTTTATGAAACCCTACTATATAGCATGGTCTTCTTGAATCCCTGATATGACTTGAGCAGCTAGTATAGCAAAATAATGGCCTTGTCTTCATCCTCCACCTTAATACCAATCTTCTCCATGTCATTGAGAAGAGTGGTATACTCGAAAACATGAGCCTTAACGGAGGTATTTTCTGCCATTCGCAAAGAGTGAAACCTTTGTTTTAATCTCAACCGGTTCGTGCTGTTGCATCGAAATCCATGCGGCCGCATTGATATCCGTGTGACCACACAATCCTCTTAAATGACAGTTTTCTAAATTACAAATATCATAATCAGTCAATCAATGATTTGATCTTTGCCTAAATTGTTCTTCACATTTATGGACCACATCCTAATAAATATATTGATTGTCTATTACCTTATTTGATTACTTTAATTGACAACCACATATGACAGTAAACAATCCATAATTAGATTACATATATGCTCAATGTTGGCATTAAATCCGACGAGATTGGCAAAAAATCTAACATGAAACCCACACATTATATGTAGCTCCAAATGTGTTGCTCTCCACAGTCAAATGACACCCCGAATGAAGTCTTTCATGAAATGAAGGCTTTTTAATTCCAAGACACTCTGAACCCAAACCTTATCCTTGCCTCCAGGCTCCAGCTGGTCCTGACTGTTGCGTTATAGATGATTGAATGAACTTGACAATGGTTGATTCATAGATGACTGGTAGGTAACACAAGTATACAAGTCCCTATAGATTTAATTTTTTCTTCTTCTGTAATTCGAGTTTAATAGGCCGTCAAGCACGTCTGTTGGCTATGTTTTAACCAAAGGACGGGTAAGTACAGTCCACTGGATTTGTCGTGTCAGGGATTATGCTGTTTTGGGGGGGCTTTTTTACGGTCTTTGTTAGTTTGTTTAGAAAACAGTTTGTATTTAACTATTTATCTTCTTTTTTTTAAACGTGTGGATTGCCACTACTTTACAAATCTTTCTTTTTGCTAACTAATTTTGAGGAATTTCATGTCGTATGAGATATTTTTCTTTTACTAATTTTGGGAATTTTGATGGTTTTCTAATTTATTCCTTGTGTACATTGTGTGATTTTAACGTTCAGAAGTCACCGAATCTTCACATATTGCTGAACGGTTAAGAATTATCAGAGATAATCCAATGTCCTTAAAAAAATCCTATAATTTAGTGACCTCGACATTGTCCTGAACAAAGACATTAGTTCCATTTCAGCCACATATATGCTAAGGATTAATTAGTGCAATTATACTTCCAATAAAAGTGGGCATGGACTTGAAACTTTCTTGTAGGATACGAAAAAAATGCAAAGAAAGCAGGCAGCTAGTAATTGGATTTTTTTTGTTTAAGGATCACATCTGAGTTTCAAAACTGTTATCACCTCCATAGAGAGCATTGTTTTTAACAACTAGACAAAATGATTCTCAGGTACTAATGAGAATTAATTATCTGCTCATAAAAAGTCCAAGTTATTGGCTATGAGTATGAAGAAGAGTTATTTGGTATGTATTCTTTTTAATCATATTTGATAATTATTAATCATTCATTTAAGCATATATTATTTGTAATGGGATTTTTCTAACATTTTGTATAGTTGTATTATTTAAATAAGTAATTGATATTTTTTTTTAAAACAAGATCACCAACTGCATACATTTTTTTATATAATGGTAGTATTCATATGTTACATTTTATCTTAGTAAATTATTGAGTTTTGCTATTTTTCAATATGTAGAGTTTGATAATTTATCCATTAGTTGCCTGTAGCCTCAGCAAAAAGTAAAGATAAAATATGAAGAAAATTAATATTTAAAAAATAATAGAACTAATTTTTATAAAAATGTTTATCCCGAGTGACACTCTACAATATTGCTCAAAGTCATTAGTCTTCCATAATTCCGAAATAGTGATAGCATAATATATTCTGTATGAAACCCACACATTTATATGTAGCTCCAAACGTGTTACTCTCCACAGTCAAATGACACCCTGAATAAAGTCTTTCATGAAATGGAGGCTTCTTATTTTCATGTCACTCCGAACCCAAACCTTTTCCATGCCTCCAATCTCCAGCTGGTCCTGACTGTTAGGTTATAGATGATTGAATGAACATGACAATGGTTCATTCATAGACAACTGGTAGGTAACACAAGTTTATATACAAGTCTCTATAGATTTAATTTTTAATTTCTGTAATTCGAGTTTCTAATAGGCCATCAAGCACGTCTGTTGACTCTGTTTGAACCACAGGACGGGTAAGTCCAGTCCACTGGATTTGTCCTGTCAGAGATTATGCTGTTTTGGGGGGCTTTTTTACCTATTTATCTCTGTTTTTTTTAGAAAACAGTTTGTATTTAACTATTTATCTCTGTTTTTTTTTAAATGTGTTGGTTGCGACTACTTTACAAATCTTTCTTTTTGCTAACTAATTTTGGGAATTTCATGTTGTATGAGATTTAGTTTTTAGTAATTTTGAGGAATTTTGATGATTTTCTAATTTATTCGTTGTGTACACAGTGTGATTTTAACATTGAGGACTCACCGAATCATCAGATATTGTTGAACGGTTAAGATTATCAGAGATAATTCAATGCCATTAAGAAAATCCTATAATTTAGTGACCTCACGTTGGTCTGTAAAAGACATTAGTTCCATTTCAGCCACATATTTGCTAAGGATTAATTAGTGGAAATTATAATTGAAATAAAAATGGGCAAGGACATGAAAATTAATTTCTTGTAGGATACGAATAAACTTCTTAGTTCATGAAATATAGAAAAAATGCAAATAAAGCTGACAGCTAGTAATTGGATTTTTTTTTTTGTTTAATAAGGCAATGGGTCACACAATCCCACCCTTAATCCTCACTACTAATATCACGTTGAAAATTTTAGGTTCCAACCTTCTATTCACCCAAACAAAATCTCAACCGTTCATCAAGTAAATCTTAGCCACTCATCACAATCCATCTCAATCTCAGCCTTTAATAAAAAATTTGATTTGATGCATCTATTTAATGTTGTCAACCGTGTAGAAATCTAAATTTAATTAGAAACAAACCCGCTACATGAAAAGATACATAATAATTGTTTCATTTGAGACTTCTCTTTTTCTGCACGTCTTGATTTCTTCCACTCCTTTTTTTTGAATACACGTCTTCTCTCTGAGCGGCGACGACTTGGAGCGCACCCTGCTACCTAGGCCGCTCCTCTTCCTCTAGATGTTTCTTTCTCTCTCCCCCCAGTTCTATATCCTATCCCCTCTCTCTCAGTCTCTCTCAGTTTTTTCCTTGCTACTCTTTTTTTCCTTCACTGCTATACTCTCCCCCTCACAAAACCGATTTGGATTTATTTCTCTCTTCCTTGTTTCTGAGTGTTGATTGCTCGACCCTCTCAACCGATTTGGGGTTGTGCTTCGAGTTCCCTGTGGATAGCTCGTGCGCGAACCTCGAGGCAGGTCGAGAAGTAAGGTTGGAAAAGGCATAAGCCACGATCTTGGTACACCCGGATTCCAAATCTTTGGTAATCTTCTCTCTTCCACAGGTTATTCTCCTTTGATCTCTCTTTCAGCCTTTGCACTTTTCTAAATAAAACAGAAAAAAAAAAACTATACAATTTTCATTAATAAACATAGAAAGTATAATAAATGAAATATCAGGGACCAAAGTGTGATTGCTACATATTTGCAATTAACACAAAAGTTGTTCTGAAAGAGCTATCCGTAATTTTTTGCACATTGAAATTGTCAAGTTATATTGTTTGTTAACTGACAAGTTTTTTCAGACAAAGTTTTCCTTTTTAGTTCATCAAGAAATTTAGATTAATGAAAACCACAACAAAATTGAAAATTATAGTATCTCCTAATATATTTAATTGGCCTTGAGCATATTTTGAAATCGACCTTTGCATTATTTATTATTTTTGTTATGATTTTTGGAGATAGGTTTATGCTTCTATCTATGGCAATGAATCGACATTTCATCGAACACTGTATGTATTCATGTGGCCTTCAATGGCATGTCTTCTTACTTTCTTAGAGATCAACATGAACAGTGGAGAGATATAAACAAGGAACCCCTTTTAGAAGGTTTCTTTTCGCTTTAGTTAGTTCCTCAATTTATGAAAAAAATTCATGCTTGCCCCTACAAATTTTAAAATTTGGTCTATACCACTGCAGAGTTAAAGACTTACCTCATAACCTGATATATCTCCCCATAAAAATGTAAGCATGCTTGTCATGCTTAAAGAAATAATAAGCTGACGTGTATGAAAATTTGATTTGAATTTAGTTCGAATGCTTGTCATAAATTTGGTTAATTTAAGTATCCTTGAAATCAAATAGAATTGGGAGTTCACGTGAAAGAAGCTGGGTCTTATATTTGCTCATGGTTTGTAGGGAGCATATGAGGTGTTTTACTATTACTTTTTTTTTTTGTATTTTGTGGGTTTGCATGCAAAAAATTTCACTTGTTTTATATTTCATTTCCGTGATTAGTGCTCTAACATATAAATTTACAGTGTGAATGTTTTCAGATGTCAATTACCAAGATTCAATCCCTATTACTCAAGCGTAGCACCAAAATTTGACGGCACTGACAAGTCTTTGAGTACTGGAGGTAACATGTTATATACTTCTTTTTTCCTTACTGGGTATGTTGTACCAACCAGGCCTTTACTCATTGCTTCATTGGACTTTTCGACCTATTTTCTCTGGCAGAGCTCTTGACTAAGCCTCAAAAGGTTAGATATGTAAACCTAAATTATAATTTACATTTTCTTTTCTGAGTAACTTGATGAACTGTCTACTAATTATGAGATAGTGCTCAGGTTACTACTTGGTTGTGAGAAAACTTGATGTCACTTACATAGTTAATTATTAGAAGAAAAAAAGGACCACAATACCCCAAGTACCAAAATTGGAACCAATACAATTATTTTGGTTTTATTTCATCTATATCTCTTCTTTTGATAATTTGGATTCTTCTTCTTTTTTGTTACATCATGTGTAATAGCAAATAGAAAGTTTAGTAGGAGCATAGCTTAGAGATGCTTTGGAAGAGATAAATAAAGCTGCTGAAACTATTTCCTCTCTTCAGGTCAAATGGAAATGCAATATTACCAAATTTTGCTATCAACAACACAATGCAATATTACCAGATCCCAAACCCGAGATGTTGTAGCTAGCAGCGGGCTTCATAATTTAATATTTCTGGTGAGGTCTATTTCTTAATTTGTTGAACTATACTTATTTGAATTTATCTTTTTAAATTTCTTCTTCTTTACTCTCTAGCTCTGGTATACTAACATCCAAGAAATGAATATGATTGATTATTCAGGATTTAGATGGTGTTATGTTATGTTATGTTAGTAGTAAATGTATTTCATAATTCATATGTTTTGTGCAAATGAATAAGAGCAAACGATGTCAATCTATTAAAGAGTTATATAATCAATATTTCTCCTTGATCATTTTTATTTAAATAAAATATATGCCACTAATTTCACTTTATTTGAAACATTAACAATTAAAGAAGATCCTTTGCATCTAAGGTTTTCCCAATGGACCTGAACAATATGTTTATGCTATATTTTTCTTTCGCTCACAAAAAAACACACAGTTATACATCAACACATGCAAACAGTATATCTATCCTGCAAAAATGTTCTAACCTTTTTTTTTATTCAATATTGGATTGTTTTTATAGATAAGTTGTAGTAATTAATTCAATATTTTCTGCCCAGAGATCCTGGTATATCCAACTAATAGTTTAGAACCGTTATTTTGATAGTGAATTTCCTATATTGTAATTATAAGGATTTCCAATAGGAATTTCATTTTTTTTTTTTTTTACTTTTTCAGGTACCAATTGATTCCTGTATTGTGGGATCTCAACACTGCTTTCTTACAACATGTTTCAACTATTACCATTTGCACCTTAGCATTCTCTGTATTTTTAAATTGTACAAGGCCATGAAGAGAGATATCTCCAAGTAAGCTCCTTATTCTATTCTTCTTGTGTATATCATGCTAAGGACCAACATTGTACCACTTAAGATCTGGTTGATCTTAATTTATTAGGCTTCTATTTTTTTCTTTTTTGTATAGTTGCTTCGTTGAAGTTAAAGGGCCTACATGTCAGGATCTGATCTAATATTCCCTCACTGCGCTCTATGGTTTAATTGGGGCTGTAGCTCATGTAAGTTTGAATGATATTGATCCAAACTTTCTTGAATAGTGTATTGTATTCTGAGAAAGAGGTGTAATTAAGTTGTCATAACTGCAGATTCAATTAATAAGGATTGAACACAGAGTTCTGGAGTTTGGATGGATGGCTCAAAAGGTAATCTACTTGTTGAATTTCTTCAGTTTTGGTTATACAAATAATTGTTGGTTATCTCTGGTAGTGATTGATGTACTAGAATACCTAATTGTTGAATAAGTAAATAAGTTGATTATTCAGCTCAAGATCACAAAAAGAACAAAAAAAAGAGGTTCCGTATGAACTATAATTATTCCAATTGTACCATGCACTGGTTCATTTTGTTTTTGACATCCATTTGTATCATGTACCAGTTCATGATCCATTTACCTTAGATGAAAGGGTTACGTAAATCCAGCAGACATTAGTTGTGATGGTTAAACAAATTAAGCAAGTACCACTATACCAATCTCTATTAAATACTGGTACAACCACTGTACCAGTACCAATTTCTGACCACTGGTACGGCTACTGTACAATACAATAAAATCTACCATTTTAAGGTTCTTTTCATGGTGCTTGAATTTTAATAAGTTTTAGTAGAGATAATCAGTGGGGATAGCAATTTGTTCCCCATAATTAGATGCCTTTATAATTAGTGTTCATCTATATTCCATTTCAATTTTACAAAAATTTCTCGTATAAATGATAGGTTACAAAAGTGATGAAGAGAAAAAAGTTCCTAATTTTTCTAAACTTCATCTAATCATCTCTCCTTATAATGCCCTTTGTACTTACCTTTTGTTTTCCTTTTCAGGGAATTGCACAAGGAGTGCTTCAGTGAATTTTATGGTTTCTTTTTGGTAGATTAAAAAGTGAAGTTTAATCTGAACTTGTCAACTACTGCAGTGAGCAAGAGTGTCATAATTTCCAAACTTGTCGCAAGGTATGTCATCCTCTCTTGTATAATAAATCAATTGTATGGTTTTATTTTATTTCAGGCATACACATGACAATAGTCTGTTTTGTAGCACATATGAGATAATGCCAAGGGAAGAGAAAAATAGAGGACGATGATGACATCATTGTGAGAGCTTTAGTGTTATATGTGCACAAGTTAGTGATAGAGGCAGGGTTGGGGTTTAGATTTGTGGCAGCTATGAAAGGATGTAACACTTCAATTTTATTTTGATTTGCTCAAATTTTGAGATGGATGTAACACTTGAATGATCAAATTCTACTCTGATTTGTGGCAGTGATGAGATCACTCTATTTGCTGAAATTATGTTTACTGATTTATAATTTTCTATTGGTACACTTGCACTTGTTTTTTAGTGTAATACTTTGTAAGTGGAATGTTTTTCTATTTGTATCGGCAAAATTTATGTATGTCTTTGTTATAAGAGTATAAAACTTGCAATGTGTGAACAACATTCTTAATAGAAAACATGCACCGTTAAATAAAAAATAAAAAATAAGTCGTTGCCATAAATAAAAAAAATACAAATTTATGGCAATGATGAATGAGATTATTTAATCATGTAGCCTTTTTTTATTAATTGTACTGATCTGTAACAGGTTTCTTAAGTGGAAATGATCTATGATAAAACTAACTGGTACAAGGAAACGAGCATAATTTTAAACTGAGTGGTACTAGAGGATCGCAAGTACATATTTATGTAATTGTAATGCTCAAAATATTTTCTATACTTCAAGATTGAATGCAAGACTTTAAAATAATAATGCTGCAAATATAAAGTACATAATGAATGAGGCAATGTTAAAACAACAAATTCCATACATTGTATTTCCAATTTTCCATACACAAGCACTACAAAACTTTAACATCATCTCTAATACATCAGATAATAAGGTGTTCAAATATCAAATATCCAAGAAGTAGTCTAAACTAACAATTAATTTACAAAATTACCGTAAAAACAACATAGAGTTAATTGGAGCAATGGAGTAATGAGACACAGGAGCGAAGGGGTCAGCTGTGTTGCTCGTTCACTTGTCTAGACTGAGTGTTCGTGAGCCGCGCACAAGAGTGAGCACAGGTGTTCGTGGGCCGAGAGTTCAATCAAGAAGATGGAATTTCGCTGGTTTAAATGGAGCCCTGTCGCACTGCCAGTCAAAAATTTTCTGATTTTTCATTTCATTTTATTTTTTATTTTATTTTCTATTATTTGGCTGCGTCAGATGAAATGAATTTATAATTATATTGAACAATATATTTGTACTTATTTTTGAACTTTTAATCAATTTTTGCTTATAAAATAAATTTGATGTGTTCTCTAATTACTAGCAGAGTATGTAAATAATTTTAAATTAATTAAATTATTTTGGTCAAGAATCAAATGCCTTGATTCGTAAGCCATTTTTCATGCATTTAAGTAATTTTCTCACAAGATATATCTTTCATAAATGCTACATAAAATTTGTTCTTAACTACATTATAATTTTTATTCATGTCATTAGTAATTTTGGAGGAGAGGAGGCAATTGATATTCTTATTAAAAATATGTCATATAATACTTCATCAGTGCTATAGTAGAAAGATTTGATATTTTAGTTCGGAGTTATTAACAATTAATTATCTTCAATAAAATTAATTGCTAGCAGTAAAGACAAATAATATATTATCAAGCTCTAAGGCTATTGTTTGCTCTCATTATTGACTAATATATGATAAAAAAAATTAAATAAAAATGAATCACATCTAAAAAAATAATCAAAATAATATTTCAATTTCCGTTGCAACGCACGGACACTTAACTAGTATCTATAAAAGATCACATCTGAATTTCAAAATTGTTATGTCCTCCACAAAGAGCATTGTCTTTAACAACTAGATTAAATGATTCTAAGTACCGAATTTTTTATTTATATCCAAAAAATAAATCAAATTACAAAACATAACCAAGTTGGAGGGAAAATTCGAAATATACCCAAACCGGAAATTTTTTTTCCGGATTCAGCGTCTAACTCCGGAAAATTTTTTTCCGGAAATTGAACTCCAAATCCGGAAAAAAAATTTCCGGACTTAACAATTTTTTTTTTTTTTTTTTTTTAGAGATTCCGGATAAAAAAATTTAACTTAAAATTTTTTTTTTTTTTTTTTAGAGATTCCGGAAATTTTTTTCCGAACTAAATAAATTTTTTTTTTAAGAGAAAAATAGCTAAAATACTGAAATCTAACGCTAAAAAATCGAATTGTTTTTTTAAATTATTTGTTTCATTAATTTAAAAAATTTCAAAATGGTGTAGAATAATTTAGAAATTATCAAAATAGCTAAAATACTGAAATCTAACACTTAAAAAAAATCGAATTGTTTTTTTAAATATTTGATAAATTAATTAAAAAAATTTCAAAATGGTGTAGAATAATTTAGAAATTATCAAAATAGCTAAAATACTGAAATCTAACACTAAAAAATCGAATTGTTTTTTTAAATATTTGCTAGATTACATTTTTTTATATATAATTAGCATATTTATACTAAAACAAGCCAAATTACTTGATTTATGCTGAATTACACTAAATTACAATAATTATGTAGAATTATGCTAGAATACGGTAAAGTACGCTAAATTACGTACGAATAGGGATAATATCTTCACTGAGAAGGCGAAAAAACGACGACAAAACTTCAAACGGCCATAAAATGGCACTCGAGTGTCTGATTTCAGCAAATGACCACTTTTCGGAAAGCTTGCAAAAATGCGCATGCGTCTGGACTGGCTTTGCCAGTTTTCCAAATTCAGAATCGCCAAAAAACAAAGAGAAGAGCCTCAAAACTTCAGTTGAAGTTTCCGATTAAGATTTTCATTTCTATTATTCAATCTACGTAGCTCAGTAAATTAGTTATGTAATAAACTTTTAGAATACCAAATTTTATTATTTTTGGAATTTTTTTTACTATTTTTTATGATTTATGAAAGATGCCACAAAATAAGCCCCATTCATACGTAATTTAGCGTAATTTATCGTATTTTAGCATAATTCTCCATAATTATTATAGTTTCAGCATTTTAGTAAATTTACCGTATTTTAGCACAAAATCGGCCCTATTCGTAGTAAAAAAACAATTCGATTTTTTAGTGTTAGATTTCAGTATTTTAGCTATTTTGATAATTTCTAAATTATTCTACACCATTTTGAAATTTTTTAAATTAATGAAACAAATATTTAAAAAAACAATTCGATTTTTTAGCGTTAGATTTCAGTATTTTAGCTATTTTTCTCTTAAAAAAAAATTTTATTTAGTTCGGAAAAAAATTTCCGGAATCTAAAAAAAAAAAAAAAAAAAAAATTTTGTTAAGTTAAATTTTTTTATCCGGAATCTCTAAAAAAAAAAAAAAATGTTAAATCCGGAAAAAAAATTTCCGGAAACTCTAAAAAAAAAAAAAAAAAAAAAATTGTTAAGTCCGGAAATTTTTTTTCCGGATTTGGAGTTCAATTTCCGGAAAATTTTTTTCCGGAGTTAGACGCTGAATCCGGAAAAAAAATTTCCGGTTTGGGTATATTTCAAATTTTTCCTCCAACTTGGTTATGTTTTGTAATTTGATTTATTTTTTGGATATAAATAAAAAATTCGGTTCTAAGTACTAATGAGAATTAATTATCTGCTCATAATAAATTCCATGTTATTGGCTAAGAGTATGAAGAAGAGTTATTTGGTATGTATTCTTTTTAATTATATTTGATAATTACATTCATTTAAGCATATATTATTTGTAATGGTATTTTTCTAGCATTTTGTATAGTTGTATTATTTAAATAAGTAATTGATATTTTTTTGAAAACAAGATTCAACTGCATACATTTTTTTTATATAATGGTAGTATTCATATGTCAAATTTTATCTTGGTAAATTGTTGATTGCAATTTTTCAATATGTAGATTTTGATAATTTATCCATTAGAAAAGAAAAAGATAAAATATAAATAAAATTAATATTTAATAAAATAATAATAATAAAACTAATTTTTATTGGATATGTATATAAAAAAATATTTATCTTCAGTGACACTCTACAATATTCCTGAATGTCATTAGTCTTCCATATAGTTCCGAAATAGTGATGGCATAATTCTGTATGAAATCCGCACATTTATACATATATATGCGTACTTGCTAACAAGGGGGTGGCAACAGTTTGGATAGGATTAATAATATAATAATAATTATTGAATGTGTCAGACCCAACCCGTTTTGTAGTATATATGTGAAGATATTTTTTTTATCGGAGTTGACCTGACAATTCATGGGTCAACTAGCCCTACTTGTTTTATCTCAATTTATAATTATATGTGTTCGTTAATATTTGATAACAAAATATCCGATGGCCAGCTCCAAATGTGTTTTACATTCAACTTATCTTAATAAATCATCACATTTTGTGAACCTTAGAACCATCTTAAAACCAAAATATCGGTTTCTATTAAGCGGCTACCTTTGGATAACGGGTCAATTTCTTATGATACTTTGGCGCAATAACAAAGTATTGATGATTCAATAACATATCGATAACATGACTTCCAGAGGGCTGCCAACTGAAAAAATATATTTTGTGCGATTGCATCAAAAACCGTCCGGTCACATCAAAATCCGTGCGGCTGCATCATTTTCTCAATAACAGTAAAACTGCATTTATTGTGGTGAAATTGACCCATGATCTAAAGAGAGAGTCTAATTTTGGAAGCACCTTAAATAACCTTTCAAATTTAGAAATTTAATTCTAAATCTGTATATTTTATTTTAGAAAATATATCAAAAATAAATTTTACATAAATAACCTCAATTGCGAAGAGTTATCTCCGTGAGCACGAAACAAGTCTTCAATGGCAAGAAGTCCTTGTTGTGTTATAGTATGGTCGTAAGAATAGATCTTCCAAGACAGCAAGACTTGGCCCTTGAGAGATCATCTCCAATTTACTTAATGGATCTCTCATCTCTATTCTTTCATGGTGGAAGAAGAAGAGAAGGCACACAGATGTGTATATTCTATAGAGAATAACTTCTTTCAGAATGTGTTTTTCGCTATATCTTGTATCATGGGGACCAATCCTTATCTGTGCTAACTCTAAATCTGACGCACCAGATATAGATGTCCAATTTTAGACATCCAAAATTAGATATCTAGATTTAGATGAAAACCTATTCCGCATTTAGTGGTTATTCTTAATTACAAACCTCATAATTAGTCCATCAATGAGTATGAGTTTTGCCTGTATTATTTTACACATTTATGGACCACACCCTAATGAATACATAGATTGTCAAATATCTTAATCCATATTAGATCACTTTAGTTAGACAATCATACATGACAGTATATAATTCATAATTATATTACATATATGCTAAACGTTGGATAATGATCCAACAATCTCTTACTTTTCTATCAGCCTTATGTATTCCCAAACCAATTCCGTCCATCAATTACATTCGCAAAGGACTAAAGCGGTTTTCGTCACATTTATTTTAGTCGTAACTATACCATCAATGATCACATTGAACCACCAACTCAACAAGTCATAAATGACATTCTCAAAATGATTGAAATTGCATATGAGTGCTTGAATAATAACCCGTCACTCCGTCCGAAAATACAAGAGGTGGTGAATAGTATCTAGAAGTGAATAGCCAATTGCCTCATAAATTAAGGTAGTAGCTTCTATGTTTAAAGATTAGTTTGCTCTTAGAATTCAGTGTTCGAGCATATGATGCTTTATTTTCATATTTTTTGTTTTCAATTTTTTATGGTTTATTAATGTTCACTTATTCCATGTACGAGTGCTGTGAAATATTGATCATGCATATAGTAATATTCCTATATAATTTTAATTATATTCTGTGAGATTACCGTTATTATACACTACAATAATATCTGATTAATATTAGCTTTTTCTTGTAAAACATTTAGTGCCATGCATCTCCTTAATAAATGGTCACCTGGTGATGCTACAGTGCTTCGTCTATGTTCTGTAATAGTGAACCAGATGGCTACCCCACGCTATTTTGATTTCTAATGAAATCGGGTGATTTTTCCCAGTTTTATCAACAACAAAAAGGAAATTGCTGCCAATCTACCTTAAAAATTTTTCCAGCCATTAGTAGTATTAATATTTTTTATACTTTGCTGGACCAGAGACCATTTTACCTGCTTATGCATGATAAAATGTTTCCGGTGTGATGGAGGAGCGATATGATGAAAGACCTCGTAAGTGAGACTAGGGCTCCACATGTCTTAGCAACAGCACAGATCGTCGAAGCTGGTGATAGGTGCTGCACCTGGTCTATTGCTAATGTAGCAAAAGAATTAAGTCTGCTCATGCTGCATTGATAGCCAAACTAAATCCTTTGGAATTACCAATTTTGAATCGCCATGCATTTACCATTTATTTGGTGGGATAGGTGGTGTGAGTTTTGGTATTAAGGGATTATACTGTGGGCTATTTTGTTTCTTTGCTTAGAACAGTAGTTTGTATTTTCAAAAATGAATTCATCAATTTTGAGGAATTTAATCTAATACCAAATTGGTATTAATATTTTTGGACTTTTTTAGGTCATGTCTGATGAGAAGTCATTTATTTATTCTTGCTTAACTGGGTGATTTTAAAATTGAGGAGTCACCGAATCATCAGATCATGAATTAACGGTTAAGATTATCAGAGATCATCCAATGTCATTGAAGAAACCCTATAATTCAGTGACGTCACGACGTTGTAAAAAAGACATGTAGTTGCTAAGGATTAATTAGCTAGTGGAATAATACAAATAATTGTTTTCTCAGTTCATCAAATATGATGAATATACTAATAAAGCAGGCTGCAATGAAATTTAATTATCTGCTAAGATAAAAATAATAACATTTCGGTATGGATAAGAACAATTTTGTACTTATTATTCTTGTAGTAATTTGTAAGTACAAAATCGTATTTGATAATTATGAATCATTTATTTAACCGTCACTACTACAAAAAAGGAGATTATACACGGACAAAAATGGAAGAGCTACACGGATTTCCTACCGTGTTTAAATCGAGGGTGTATAAATAGTTCAATAACTACACACGGACATTTGTTCGTGTGCAATTTCAACGATTCTACACGGATAACTACACAAACAGCCGTGTAGAAAGCCCAGAATGTGTCGCTCTCCATGTTACCGAGCTACACGGATATTACCTAAACAACCGTGTACGATTCTTTTTGTACACGGACTTTTAACTAAAAAACCGTGTAGCTTGACTCTTTCTACACGGACATTTAGTTAAATGTCCGTGTAGCTCTCCTCTTTCTACACGGACATTTAACTAAATGTCCGTGTAGCTATCTTATATTCTACACGGACTTTAGTTAAATGTCCGTGTAGAAAGAACATTTTTTTTTTTTGTATTTTTTGTTTTTCGGCTAGCCTCCAGTTTTGTTACAGAACTATTCCAGATTTTCCAGATTTCATATAACAAGAAATCCATATTTTCCAGATTAGCAATAAATCCATATTTTCCAGATTAGCAAGAAATTCATATTTTTCAGATTATCCAGAAATCCATATGCAATAAATTATACAATATTCATATACACCAAATTATACAAAATTATGGAAATCCATGTTGAGCATTGCAAAATTCCATTAGAAAAAACCACCTTGCCCACACACACCTGATATCGTCGATCTGCTCCTTGGTGTAATGCGGTTCCTTTGGCACATTCTACAATTACAATTTGGTATTAGTTAGTAACAAGAAAATATAGATGAAATATAGTTGCAAATATCAATTGCTATTATATAGGAACAATTAATATGAATTACATACCGCGGTTGGGAATTCGAATTGTATTCTTTCGACAAAGTCAAACATGAAAATCATCGTGTAATAAGCGCATTCCCAACTCTCCAACTGTTGCGGGCCCTGAAATTTGCATTTAGCGGCCAATGTTAGAATGATAATATTTTTTTGGACAATATATGAAATTATAAATTTATAGTGTGCTCACCAGCAACCACTTCCAACTCAACTTGGTTTTCTTGCTCTTGTTATGCAATCCTCCCTCTTTAACATATTTCGCAAAAGCCCTTACAAAAGACCAAGTGAATGTTTATAGCAATTTTATAATTTGATATAATTGAAAAAATTCAAACCAATTAAATTATTATTGCTTACTTGTTGACATAAGGGAAGATATCTTTGCACTTGTTAGCTTGGATCTTTCCTTTGGGCTTACAAGAATCAACGATTATGCTCGTATTTAGGTAAGGCACAATGATTATCAGACACCAGTGCTTGCTATGGGAGGATAAAAATTAAAGTACTTTAGCATATAAAAGTGACACGAGTGTTTGCTAATATGAACAATACATAAGCTAAGGTTAGAATTAACCTCTGGTGGTACGGCACGATAATAAATTTCTTCTCCTCCTCCATAGCACGATGCAGCGCTGAACACAAGTACCCGATACCCTCCTTCGAATAACATCTCAGGAACGTGGCACTCACTCTCTCGGGGTCCAGAAATATGCACAAGTTCTTCATTTGTACCATCTCATTATAGTTTCGGATTAGCTTCCTGAAAACTCAAAATTTTACATTAGAATATATATTTGAGTTGTATACAATAATGAAAATAATTTTGAGTCACTAACATGAGGAAAATGGAGATGAACGACACATCGAGCCATCTATCGGACGACGAGTGGTGGAGAATGTCCTTGAAGTCTTTGAACAATATAGTGATAATACCGCCTTCATGTAAAAACATCCCAGGTGGGACAGGGATGATGATATCCTTCATGCCTTCGGGTGCCGACATCAAGCGGTCATGGAGAAGGCGCAAATCACCGGGCAAACGACTGTATTCTTCTTCGGTGACCATAGGACGGTCTGGTGATCCTGGCGCGTCAGCCCCGACGTCGCAAGCCACAACAGTCCGTACCGGTGACATCATCTCCTCGTGTCTGCATTAAAATTAACATATCTTCTTCAAGCCTTTGAAAAAGAATGATTTGAATGTAACAAAAGAAATGGATTATTTAGAGATTACTTGATGCAAAACAATCTGACTGCTGGGCCATTGGACAAATGATGACCGGGCATCATCAAGAACAACCATATCGCCGGTAGGGGCAGGAAGAGGTACGCGCCCCCATCCCTCCACGACTGAGTCAACCTGCACGCATGCATAGTCGGGCATGAGCTGAGCATGGTGTACACTTGGGGCTCCTAGAAGTACAACGCCCTTGGCAACGATCAGAGGAGAACTACCCTGCCACAGGACGAGGTCGCATGCTCTGGGATCCTGCAATTATCAAAAAGTTGTTACTTTTTAATGGTGCGATATTGTCTAACAAGGTTACAAGCAGGTATTAATTACCTTTAGACTATAAAACAGTAGTGATTACCTTCAGATTTTCCAAATCATCTAAGGCCCAAGTCCCGGATGCTTGGCTACTTCACCGAACTCCCGGCGAAATAGGAGGTGGTTGCTCGGATTGCTGCGCAAGAGATGAAAACCGGTTCAAAAACCTTGATTCCATCTCAGCCAGCTTTGCATCGTACTCTTGGCTGACCTCCGCGCGTACCTGCGCAACTATCTCGTCTTTGTTTACTTTGGCATGAGGTTTTCTTCGAGGTTTTTGTCCCTCAACTCGGAACACCTCCTTCCAGCCCCTGTAGGCCCCTACAGCCCTGACCCGGCCCGTGTGTTCTGGATTCTCGAGCGCTGCGGCCAAGGAATCATTTTGTCGTTCGACCGTCCGGGCACCCGAACTGACCTCCTGCTCCACCTCCAACTGTTAATAGAAAAATTAGTTATAGCAAAAGAACAAGTGATGTACATTCGGAGTTATAATTTCGTTTGAATGACACAAAGTTATAACAAAGGACTCTTACCATTCTCTGAGCCACGGGCTGCAATTTCTGTGGGAGTACTATCTTCCCGTCAGCGGTTAACTCGGATCTACCCATGAACCAATCTTGGCCCCTAGGATTTTGGATCCTAACCACGGGTGAGTCAGAATCTTTGTTTTGCTCCAGTACTGTCCTCCACTCTGCCGACTTACCCTCGTAACCACCTAACCCTAAATGGTGCAGATACTTGTTCATGGCAGCAATCCTCCTGCCTTCGGCACTTTTTTTCTTCACATGTGCAAGAAAATCAATTAGTTTTAGAAAAATAATTGAAGATCAAGAAAAAACAAAAACTACTTTGGCTAATGTTACATACCTTGAACTCTTCTGTTGATTTTAAAGCTTGAAACTCCTCCCACACCTCTTGTGTTAGCCAAGAATAGTACCCTACCGGATTTCTCCCTCTCTCCATGAAATCCGTCTTCAGCGTACTCTTGAATTGCTTCCAACCTTCGTTCATGATCCTCAGAGTCTTAGTCTTTGGGGTATCGCTCTCGATGTTCCACTGAGCCTGATTGACACCAAATTCACTGTATTTAATTTCATGTACAACAATGAAAATAAAGTAAAGAGTTGTTCGGTAATTTACCTTCACCATGTTCCACCAGTCGTTCTTCTCCTCTTTATCAAACTTATTCCAACTCTCTACAAGGATACTTGCCTTTCGCTTCACCAAATTGCAACACCAATTTGAGTACGCCATTCGGTTTGGACCTTGCGCACGCCCGTCATCCGTGAACCGGATTTCCAGCTGCTTCTTCTCGGACATGCTTGTGCACATTGTCGGACCTCTTTTCCTTCTTTCTGACGAGGCAGTAGCTTGCTAATGCTCTTCTGCCATCACATCTATGTGCTCACCCTCAGTCAACATGGTTCTGCCATACAAAGAAATATTAAAAGAAATATTAAAAGAAATATTATATAAACACCAAATGGAAAGAATTAGTTTATTCTTTTCTGCACATTAAGTTATGCACATTAAGTAATGGACCTATGTGCAAAACAAACACCACAGTAAAATGGAGGACTTCAAAACACACAAAATGGACCTTAATTTCATATTTTTCTGATTTTAATTCGATTTTATATGATTTTCCAAAGTTCAGCCTCTCAAAATGAAAATTCTGCACCTTTAAACAGCAGATTTTACCATTTGAAAATGTGAACTTTAAAAAATCATATAAAATGGAAACAAAATCATAAAAATATGAAATTTGTGTCCATTTTGTGTGTTTTGGAGTCCTCTGTCTGTTGGTCAAGTTATAATCTTGTTTTGGTCACGGCATTGATCTGCACTGATCAATTTACCAGCAGAGGTCATTTTGGCTCTTTACAGTACATTTCACTACTTCATAAATTAACAGATATGTCACTACTGCAGAAATTAAATAGGTCACTACTTCAAATAGGTGCAAGCCGATTTTTTTTTGGTCTTAGGGATAGTAAAGTGGCACCAGCACAATTTGCATTATCCACCAGAAATTTAATAGGTTTTGAACTATAGTCACAGCACAGCAAAGCAAAGCAGAAATTTAATAGGCACAGCACAGCAAAGCAGCACAGCAAAGCAAAATAAGAAAAAAAAACTTACAAATCAGTAGTGAGAGCAGAGGCGGCGACAATGAGCACAGCAAGGCAGAAGAGGCGGTGACAGAGGCGGCGGAGAGGGTGACAGAGGCGGCTAAGAGGGAGGGTGATAGAGGCGGCTAAAAGGATTTTGAAAGAGAAGAGAAGGATTTGAAGCGGCTCGTTTTCAGAAAAAAATTGGAAGAGAAAGCTTTTGAAAAACATTGTACACCTCTTTCTACACGGACATTTAGTAAAAGTCAGTGTACAAATCCCCGGTTTTTCTACACGGACTATTAAGTAAAAGTCCGTGTAATTAGTCTTTCTACACGGACATTAACTAAACGTCCGTGTACAAATCCCCTTTCTACACGGACTATTAAGTAAAAGTCCGTGTAGCTCTCTGAACCTTTATACACGGTTTTATCGTAAAATCCGTGTACAATGACTATTTATACACGGACTATTAACTAAAAGTCCGTGTACAAAAAGTTCAAACATATTAAATTATGTTTCTTTTTATTTTTTATATTATTTAAACTAATAATAAATTAACTAAAATATATAGTATATCACATCTAATATTTAAAACTTATACTAATATTAACTAATACCCGGTTTTTTTATTATTATTAAAATTTGAACTATAGACATTTAATATTTGTACTATTAATTAAAAACTAATACTAATATTTTATTTTTTATTTTTATTATATAATATCTTAACTATTATTTTGAAAACTAATACTAATATTTGAAATAGAAATTTTGTACCAATTATTATAAAAAATGAACTAACATTTGAACTAGAGAGCTACAAATATTTTATTTTTGAAATAATATTTGAACTAGAATTTTTTTGATATTATTAAAAAAATGAACTAATATTTGAACTGGAGGAATCTAATATTTGATATTTGAACTACAAATGTTTAATTATTACAAAGTTGTTTCTAATATTTTGTACCATTATTATAAAAAAATGAACTAACATTTGAACCAGAGAGCTACAAATATTTTATTTTTGAACTACAAATATTTTATTCGTAATATTTAATATTCATACTAATATTTAAAAACTAATACTAATATTTTATTTTTTATTTCATTATTTCAGAATTCACTAATATTTTAAAAACTAATACTAATATTTGAACTAGAAATTTTTTAATATTATTAAAAAAATGAACTAATATTTGAACTAGAGGAATCTAATATTTGATATTTGAACTACAAATGTTTAATTATTACAAAGTTGTTTCTAAAAAAGAAATATTACAAGTTTAAATTTTAAACAAAAAATAAATATTACACACCGGGTTTTTTTTTCCTTTTTCTTTTTTTTTCTCCTTTTCAACAGTACTTTCGGCCCAAATTCCTTCATTGTGGTCGGATCGCATATAGTTTGCTCCGTCGTTTTCTTCAATTGTTGCTACCTCAGGTTGCATGTCGGCACAAAATGGAGGTATTTCATCGAACTGGTCATACTCTTCTTCGTCGACGACATTTTCTACCCCGACAATCCTTCTTTTTCCGGATAGGACGACGCTCCACCTATCATCACTCGGGTCAGTGACATAAAAGACTTGGGTGGCTTGCTTGGCGAGTATAAACGGATCATCGACATACCCAACTTTGTTAAAATCAACGAGTGTGAACCCGTCGTTATCAACTTTAACACCCCGGTCTTCGACCCATTGACACTGAAATAAGGGAATGCTCAGGCGAGGGTTGTAAATGAGCTCCCAAATTTCTTCAATGACGCCATAATATGACCTCGATGCTATTACAGCCCGGCCATCTCCAGATCTACTGAATTCTTGAGACATCGCCACTAGCGTCACCCCACTATTTTGCATTGTGCTCTTCTCACTTTTCCGTTTAGTGTAAAAAGTATAACCGTTAATTTCGTATCCTTGGAATGTTTTGACAACAATTTGGGGTCCTTCGCCCAACAGTCTAACAATTTCAGGTACGGAGTGTGACTTCACTCTTTCTTTCAGCCATCCTATAAAAGAACGATTATGCTCGTTAGTAAGCCACTTCTGACTTCTCGTGTAGTTCTGTTGTTGAAGGATTGTTATGTGCTCATCTATGTAGGGAGCAACATCTGTCATGTGCTGTAGTACAATAAAATGTGCCTTCTGTAGATCATTTATATCAGCAACTACGGCTCTCAACCCAATTGTCCTGACTCCTTGGAGCCTTCCCTCGTATCGAGATTTTGCCAATAGGATCCACACCGGCCATGTAGTTGGTGCAAAACTCAATCACCTCTTTTGTGGAATATCCTTCTATAATGCTACCTTCGGGCCGATGTTGGTTCCTCACGTACTTTTTCAAGATGCCCATGTATCTCTCGAATGGATACATATACCGCAGGAACACGGGACCACAGATCTGAATTTCTCTCACAAGATGAACAGCAAGGTGAACCATAACATCGAAAAAAGAAGGCGAAAAATACATCTCAAGTTGGCAAAGAGTAACGACGACCTCCTTTTGCAAAGAGTCCAATTTTAGAGGGTCTATCACTTTGGAATTGATTGCATTGAAGAAAGTACAGAACTTCGTAATGGTTTCCCGAACCTCCTTTGGTAAAATTCCCCGAATTGCAACAGGAATCATATGTGTCAGTAAAACATGACAGTCGTGGGATTTCAGACCAAGCAATTTCAGGTCCTTCTTCGACACCAGCTTCTTAATATTCGAGGAATACCCCGATGGGACTTTAATACTATGAAGGCACTCACAAAAGCTTGTTTTCTCTTTCTTCGACATTGTGCACAGTGCGGGGGGCAGGTACGTGCGCTTCCCTTTCTCCTGCGGCGCAATCTCGGGTCGTATTCCCATTTCTACCATGTCTTTCCGAACTTTAATACCATCTTTAGTCTTTCCCTTAATGTTCAATAGTAAACCAATCAAACTGTCGCAGACATTTTTTTCAATATGCATGACATCTATGCAATGTCTCACTTCTAAAAATTCCCAGTACGGTAGCTCCCAAAATATGGACATTTTTTTCCAAATATTCTTCGGTGGTGCTTCGGCACATGTTCCAAAATTAACATCAAGGTTTTTTACCCGATTGAAGACACTCTTCCCGTCTAATGGACGACGGGCCACTCCAAGCTCAATTTTCCCGTTAAATGCACTCTTCTTCTTACGGTATGGGTGATTAACAGGAAGAAACCTACGATGCCCCATGAAAACATTCTTCTGACAATTTTTCAGCCTCAGCACCTGCGTGTCATCTTCACAGATAGGGCACGCTTTTGCTCCTTTATAAGTGTAACCCGATAAATTCCCGTACGCGGGAAAATCATTTACTGTGCAAAACACCATGGACCGCATTTGAAATACCTCTTTGCTGTATGCATCCCAGACCGGGATGCCATCACGCCACAATTTCTGGAGGTCCTCAATTAATGGTGCGATATACACATCTATGTCATTTCCGGGTTGCCTGGGTCCTTGGATTAGTAATGACATCATTATATACCTGCGTTTCATGCACAAGCAAGGAGGAAGATTATAGATGGATATAAGAACTGGCTAAGTACTGTGCCGACTGCTCAAGCTTCCAAACAGACTCATTCCATCTGTGCTCACCACAATCCTAAGGTTTCTCATTTCGGAACCAAATTCTTTGAAGTGTATATCAATGTTTCTCCACTGAGGAGAATCGGCCGGGTGCCTTAGTTTACCGTCTTTTGTGCGCTCTTCTTCATGCCAACGCAATAATTTCGCATCCTTGGAATTCGCAAACAACCGTTTGAATCTCGGTATTATCGGCAAATACCACAACACCTTAGCCGGAGGCCGGCCCTTTTTGTCCTCGTTACAATCATCAGTACTGTCCTGGTCCTTACGTTTATACCGTGAAACACCGCATTTAGGACAGACATGCATGGTCTCGTACTCGTTACGGTATAATGCACAGTCATTCGGACATGCATGTATTCTTTCGATCTTCAACCCCATTGGACATATCAATTTTTTCGCCGGATATATTGTACCGGGTAACTCGTTGTTATCTGGGAGCATTTCTCGTAAAAGCTGTAATAAGGACGTGAAACTCTTATCGCTCCAACCATTGTCTGCTTTTAAGTTTAATAATTTCAACACAGCTGACAGTTTCGTAAATTTGGCATACCCGAGATACAACTGCTTTTTGGAATCATTAGACAAATTTTGGAATTTATCATAATTTTTATCACTAATTTCATCTTCCGCGTCACGAAACATTTCCTCCAGATTTTCAATAAACTCGTGTTCTACATTTTCACCAGAATTCATCTCCAGCTCATCATCGTCGTTTCCGGGTTCAACATTATCAAAAATTTCGACATCCTCATAATCCTCGTTCCAATCAAGCCCAAAATTATCAGAAATTTCTACATTTCTCATCATTCAATTCACAACGATTGAAATCTTTATTGGTACTACTACTTTCACCAAATTTCTCACCGTGCATGATCCAACATGTATATCTCTTCTTGAATCCCCGACAAGTTAAATGACCTCTAATTTCTTCGGAGTCCACAAATCTTAAAATATTTTTACAATCTCTACAAGGACACAAAATGTCTTCTTCTTTTTTCTTCACTCTATACCTCTCAGCAAATTTTATAAACTCATCAACGCGAACCAAATATTCTTCACTGTCATGTCGCAATTCATACATCCAACTTCGATCCATCTGTAAATTAAATTATAAAAATGATTTGATCAATTAATCATGCATGGTCAACATATAAATTGTACCAAATTTTGGGCTTACAAAGGGCCGGTTTACAATCCTAACCCACTCTTTGAATATTATGTCCCATATGTGAACACATATTAGCGAGTTTTAATTAGTATTTGAGAAAAATTCGGCAGCATTTCCCCTTAACTCCCCAAGTATGCGTACGAACCACATACTCGTAGGAGCAATAAGGGAAAATACCGTCGAACTTTCCTCAAATACTAATTAAAACCCACTAATATGTGTTCACATCCTAAATGAGACACAATATTCAAAGAGCAGTCCCAAAACGGGAACTGTCCAAAATTAATCCCTATTGGATTAATTTTGAACGGGCATGGACCTAAAAGCATCTATAGGTCGGTTATTGGACCACAATACACTAATTATATATTTACATTATCTAATTAATAATTAAATCAAGCATGCATGAATATATTACACACCTAATTAAATAAGCAATAATAATTAATGAACAGAAAATTAGAGAGGAAAAAGGAAAATATGTATATACTAACCTTCGAAAGTTAGAGAGGAGAAAATAAAGACTTCTAATTCCAGCTGCTAGCCTTTAATTTGCAGAAATCAGATTTCAGTTCAATACAGAGAGAGAACGTATTAATTACTTGATCAAAACGGTGCTGGAAGGAGAAGTCTCTGGAAGAGAAGGGGCCCTTTTATACTGAAATAAAACCCTACACACCTTTTCTACATGGATTTATACTTAACAATCCGTGTAGCTCTCGCACAAGTTATACACGGTTATTTATTAAACAATCCGTGTAGCATTACCCTTTATACACGGATATTTGATAAAAAAAACCCGTGTAGCTCTCTAACTATTCTACACGGACATGTAACTAAAAACCGTGTAGCTCTCTTACTATTTCTACACGGTTATTTAATCAAATATCCGTGTAGCTATTCATACACGGATTTTAGTTTAATACCCGTGTAACTCTCTCAATCTTTTCCACACGGTTTCCTTCCACACGGATTTTTGATCCCTAATAAACCGTGTAGCTCTCTCAAACAATTATACACTGATTTATAACTAACTGTCCGTGTATAATTCCCCTATATTTTTTGGCCTTTCAACATTTCATATTTGACACACGGTTTTTATATAAAATTAGAAAAACCGTGTACAATGTGCAGTGTATAATCTCCTTTTTTGTAGTAGTGCGTATATTAGTTGCAACTGGCAACCAAGATGAATTTTCTAACGTTTTGAATAGTCAGCCGTGTTGCTCTCCATAGTCAAATGACAGCCCGAATGAAGTCTTCCATGAAGTGAAAGGCTTCTTATTTCCTACCGAACGCAACCTTATCCGGCCGGGCCTGACTGTTACGTTAATGATGATTGAATATACCTGGAGTATGGTTGATTCCTACAAGACTGGTAGGTAATACCAGTGTACTATTTAATTATTTTATATCCTTGTCCCTATTCATAAAATAGGAACTTTGGAAATCTGGGCACAATTTTTCAATTAAGCTTTTCTGTTGGGATTTTGTACCGCGAAGTTGTTGGGTTCTATTCATCTATACGATATCTTCACAAAGGATCAATTATATAAGTACCAAGGATCAATTAGCGGATATCCTCAGAAAGGCATTAGATACATCAAATTTTCAAGTTATATTACGCAAGTTGAGTTCTATTGATCTATACGATTCCAATTTGAGGGGGAATGTTGAAAATAGCTAAGTAAACAACCGGAGATGCACATCTTGAGGACACATATCGATCAAAAGCTACGTGGAAATTTTCAGATTGTATCCGAAGATACAAATCTCTTTATTTGGCTGAAGATTAATTGCTCCATTTACAACAGAAGCTACTTAACTGCTACATATTATTTGCTTTAATATTTTCCTTATTATGTTTAATACCTTAATAATTGTCAACGGCTATATTGCCTTCTTTCCTATAAATAGCACTCTGTATTATATTGTAAGTATGATTCATACCAAATTGGTATTAATATTTCTGGATATTTTTAAGTCATGTCAGATGAAAAATTACTTATTTATTCTTGCTTAACTGGGTGATTTAAAACTGAGGAGTCATCAGATGCTTGAATTAACGGTTAAGATAACAAGAGATCATCCAATGTCATTGAAGACCCTATAATTCAGTGACCTCAGGACGTTGTCAAAAAAGACTCGTAGTTTCTAAAAATTAATTAATTACTGCAATTATACTTGTAATAAAATTATAAAAATGGACATGGTCTTGAAAATTACCTACATGATATGAATATTTTTTTTTCTCCGTTCAGCAATGAAATTTAATTATCTGCTAACAATAGTACATAAAACACGACCATACACAACATATCATACACAGATGCAATGGAAGGAGGCATTCGCCCGAAAAAGAGCTCCAACATACAAAAATGGTCTGAAAGTTTTGAACCGTGTCCATAAGTCACAATTATTTGTACACAGTTTAATAATATCCAACCGTACGTGTACGATTGTACTACTTCATACACGATTTTTCCAGAGAAAATTGTGTATGATATTTCTCAATTTGCAAACACAATTTTTGGTAGAAGTCGTGTACGGTTCATTTGTGCCTCTCAACCAAAATCCCTGTTAGTAATTAATATCTTGTACGTCTCAACTGCCTCTTCACACTTACACCCTCTAATTGAGGTTCTGCAATTGAGAAAAGTTCTGAATAACTTCACAATCTTGATGAAATTAGAAGTAGCAAGGTCCTTCGGTATGAAGTTCATTTTATGATTCTTTACTGGCAATCAAACATTAATATAAAAAAAAAAAAAATTAGCGTACACGGTTCTATAGAAATGACTGTGTATAAACCCCTGTGAATTAGGGTTTTCATTGTTACACGCCTATTTTTGTAAAGAATATACAGTTTTGGTAGGACCCGTGTTTGCTCAAGTTCATTATACACGGTTATTTTGTTTGAACTGTGTATGATTGTTAGTTAGGGTTTTTACTTTTTTGGTGGCTCTTCAAATTTTTCCCGGTCTTTAATTCTCAATAACTCCACCGCTCCACGTCTAAGTAAATAACTCTTAGCTCCTCGGTCTCTTCTCCCTCTTTATACTCTTAACTCCTCCATCAGTCTCTCAAGCTCCCTCTCCACTTCTATCTCATAGGGTTTCATATATATAGCCGATGCCTCTTTAGGGTTTTGGTACAGTTGTGAGAACCACTAATTTTCCAACTCAGTTCCATTTTTCTTTCTAAACTCGTTAGTTAGATTTTTCGTGAGTAAGAAGGATTCAAAGTAGGAGGCCAAGACAAATCATGAAAGACATAAAGCAAATGATTTCCTCCTCCTTCTGTTTGTGTCTTTCTGCATTTGGTTATCTTTTAATTTGTGTGTTAATCTTTTATGTTTTGATTTTTCTTGAGTTAGGCTTCAAAAAATATATATATGAAATTGATTGAGTATAAACTGGCTTTAATTTGTTTGCTCCATAATGATGTGTATATATGGGTTAATGTAAAGTTGTTTAAGGCTGGTATGTAAAGTTGAAGGGAAAAAAATAACATGTTTGTGTGACGTTCTCAATGTACTTGCTGGCTATATATGTATGTTTGTTCCATGATCTGAATTTACTTTGCAAATTATGATAGGGAATGTTGAAACTAATGACAATTCTTGACCAGTCGAGTAGAAAGGAGAACCTAAAATGGGAACCGTTTATAAGGCTAGAATGTCAGGTTATGTTTTCTTTATTTTTGTTTGTATTTTCTTCTTAGCTTGAATTGTTAGGGTTTTGACTTTTTGTTTTAATAAGTACCTCTCAGAGGTTTTCTAGACGAAATGTTGAAGATGTGAATTGTATGTATAATGTATACTATGTATGTGAATTGTATATGTTTGTTGAATGTTGAATATTTATTGAATGTTGAATATTCCTGTTTGTTGAATGTTGAATATTCCTGTTTGTTGAATGTTGAATATTTATTGAATTATGGATGTGTAATTTTAATTGTATATTTAAGGAATAGCAAATATGGATGCGTGCCAATTATAAATCATATATATAAAAAGAAATCCTTCATAGTTCAAATTAACAAATTTGTATTGTTTCCAAAATAATACGTGGACGCCTTGTGGAAACCGTGTATATAACCATTGTTATTGTACACAGTTACTTTGGCCATGTAGAAATCACTATTTTTAGCGCCCTTTTTTTTAGACTTGACACGGTTCATTTCTATTAACCGTGTCTGTTAGTTCCATATAGACATGGTTCGGAAACCGTGTACAAAATACCCACCTATCCATACACGACACTCGCAGACACGATTGTGTAACAGTGTGACATTAGCTTTTCGGACCGTGTATGGTCGCGTTTTCTGTCCTAGTGTAAGATATAAATACTTGCTTTTCGGCATGGATAAGAACAATTTTGTACTTATTATTCTTGTAGTAATTTTTAATTACAAAATCGTATTTGGTAATTATGAATCATTCATTTTTTTTTTTTAAAGAAAGATGAAGGTTTGGCCTTCAAATTCCATACCCTTATTATTACAACAAAGGATTTTCCCCATCCGGGTTTCGAACTCATGACCTCTCACATGGAGACCATGTGTCTTTGCCACTAGACCAAAGGCTAGTTCTCAATTATGAATCATTCATTTTACCGTAAATTATTTGTGATGGCAACCAAGATGAATTTTCTAACATTTTGAATAATCAGCGCTGTTGTTCTCCGTACACTACTACAGAAATGGTCATTGTACACGGACATAAACAGGGGAGCTACACGGATTTCCTGCCGTGTGGAGTGCGAGGGTGTATAATCCCCTGAATAAATTATACACGGATATTTAACCGTGTGCAATTCCTGAGAGCTACACGGATCATTACATAAACAACCGTGGTCAATTCCTTGCCAAGTGGCGGTCTCCAAACCCGAGCTACACGGATCAGTACATAATTAACCGTGTCCAATTCCTTGCCAAGTGGCGCTCTCCAAAGCCGAGCTACACGGATCACTACATAATTAACCGTGTCCAATTCCTTGCCAAGTGGCGCTCTCCAACGCCGAGCTACACGGATCAGTACATAAACAACCGTGTCCAATTCCTTGCCAAGTGGCGCTCTCCAAAGCCGAGCTACACGGATCACTACATAAACAACCGTGTACGATGTCTCTGTCTACACGGACTTTTAGGTTAATATCCGTGTCGACATAGTTATTCTGCACGGCTCATTACATAAACAACCGTGTACATTAGTTGAGATCTATACACGGATATTTAACTAAAAGGCCGTGTACGATCATGTTTCTACACGGATGTCTATCAAAATATCCGTGTAGAATAACTATTTCTACACGGATCATTACATAAGCAGCCGTGTAGCTATCTTATATTTTTATTTGCTCTTTATTTGGCTTTCCACACGGACTTTTGTTAAACATCCGTGTAGAATGGTTATATTTTTTTTCAATTTTTATTTTTTGTTTTGGCTAGCCTCCAGTTTGCTAGCCATTAAAAATCAATTCCAAACAAAGAATTTCCAATATATCAGAATACAACCCCTAAACAAAATTCATGTACACTAAATATATCAAAAATTCATGCACACAAAATTATACAAATCCATATTCTGGTTTACAAAATTCATTTTGAAACCACTTTGCCCACATACATCTAAAATAATCTATATCTTCATTGCTGTAATGCCCTGCCTTCTCGTTCGATTTATGCTGCCAAAAATTCAAAATATGTAGGTTATTAGAAAAATACAATATAACAACTGCATCTCTGTTTTGCTTTATAAAAATAAATATTGTAATTATAACAATGCAACTAATAAAACAAATTTAGTAGAATAAAATATTAGAGGAAATCAATATTAATTATATGGACAAGTCAAGGCAAACATATGAATTACATACCGGATAATCTGGCCAATCGAATTGTAAGCGTTCAACAAAGTGAAACATATAAATCATCGTGTAATAACCGCATTCCCAACCCTGATACTGTTGCGGGCACTGAAATTTTCATTTAGCAGCCTATGTTAGAATGACAATTAATTTTTGAACAAAAAATATGAAATTATAAAAATTATAGTGCATGTGCTCACCGGCTGCCACCTGAAACACAACTTATTTTTACGCTTCGGAATCGTGCTTTGCCTTCCTCCATCTTTAAGATATTGCAGAAAAGCCCTTACAAAATTGAGGAATGTAATTAGCAATTCCACAATTTGTTATATGTAATTGGGAAAAAATCAAACCAAGTGAATTACTATTGCTTACTTTCTTATTGGAATGCAGATCTTTTTGGATTCCTGAGGAGTGATGCCCGGTCCGGGATATGAAGAATCCATGAGGAAAACCAAATTCTCAAGTGGCACAATCACAATCAAACACCAGTGGCCACTCTGGTGGTATGGCACGAGAATAAATTTCTTATTCTCCGAAACAGCCTTAAGCATCGCTGAACGCATGTACTGGACAGTATCTTCCTCCTGATATTTCACCATCGTACCACTAGTAAAAGCGGGGTCCAAGAATGCACAGGAGTTCACCCTATCTTTCCCATGAGCCACAGACTGTTTTCGTTGTATCATCCTGAAAAATCATCATTTCACATTAGAATATATATTTGAGTGCTATACACATGATATATATGATTTTTTGGTCACTAACATGACGAAAATGGTGAGGACTCCCACATCGAGCCATTTATCGCTTGATGAGGCATGTAGAAAGTCCTTGAATTCTTTGAAAGGCAGCACGACCGTCCTGCCTTTGTGTAGGAGAACCTCGGGGGGGATTTCGAAGATTACGTCCTCCATATCATCTGGTGCCTTAACCAGGCAGGCGTGGAGATTCCGCAAATCCTCGGGCAAACGGCTAACCTCTTCTTCAGAGAGCCCCGTACGGTCTACTGGGGCATCCGCTGGCGCAGCCTCTGGCGCAGCCGCTGGCGCATTTGCTGGCGCTTCCGCTGGTGCCGCCGCTGGCGCAGCCGCTGGCGCAGCAGGAGATTCTTGCGCATCAGCCCCGACTACTACTTCCAAGCCTCGCCGTACCGGTGACAAAGCTTCGTCCGCAGCGTTTCCAACGCCTCTTCGGGTCTGTATAATATTTTGAACATGTTTTCAAGTATTTCAAAATAATCATTTGAACGTAACATAAGATATCCGTGTTTTATTTAGAGATTACCTGATCCAAAATAATCTGACACTTGGGCCATTGGACAATCTGTCTACGGGCATCATCAAGCACCACCATGCCGTCGGTAGGGACAGGAAGAGGTATGCGGGCAGCCCAATCGGCCACAATCATGTCAACCGTTACGGGGAGGTGGTTGGGCCTTAGCTGAGAACCGGCTGGAGGATATACAATACCCTTAGCAAGGGTCAGAGGAGTTTTGTCGTGCCACATGACGAGGTCGCATGATGTGGCCTCCTGCAATAATTATCAGAAATTAGTTAATGAACAAGTCACAATTACGGGTAGATTATGAACAAGTAGTGATTACCTGTAGATTGTCCAACACGCCCAGAACTTCGGTCCCGGACGCTTGACTGCTTCGCCGAAATCCCGGCGAAACGGGAGGTTGTTGCTCGGATTGCTGCGTAAGAGATGCAATTTGGTTGATCCACCTTGATTCGAATTCAGCGATCCTTCCATCGTACTCCGTTCTGAACTCCTCGCATACCTCCTGGCGTACCTGCGCCAACCTTGATTCCATCTCTTCCGTGCTAACTTTGGCACGCGGTCTTCTTTTTGGTTTCGGTCCGTTGTATACATCCTTCCAGCCACAGTAGACCGAGACACCCCTAACTCGACCCGTGTGTTCTTTAGTCCCGAGCGCTGCGGACAAGGAATCATCCACTCTGTCGACAGTCATGGAGCCCGAATTTACCTCCTCCTCCACATCCAACTGTTAAAAAAAAAATTAGTTATAGCAAAAGACAAAGTAATGTACACGAAGTTACCACAAAGACTCTTACCATTTTCTGAGCCACGGGTTGCACGTCACTTGGGAGTACTATCGTCCCGTCAGCGGTTACCTCAGATCTTCCCATGAGCCACCATTGGGCCCTAGGATTTTGGATCCTAACCACAGGTGAGTCAGAATGTTTGTTTTGGTCCAGTACCTTAGCCCATTCGAGTGACTTACCCTCGTAGCCACCTGACCCTAATTTGTGCGGGTACTTGTTCAATTTCGCAATCCTCCTGCCCTCGTCACTTTTTACCTTCACACATCAAGGCACATCAATTAGTTAGTTTAAGGAAGATAAGTACATATCGAGAAAGAACAGAGAGAAAGTTAATTGGCTGAATTTATATACCTTGAACTCTTTTGTGGACTTCAAAGCTTGAAACGCCTCCCAGTCCTCTTGTTTCAGCCATTTATAGTAGCCTACCGGATTTCTCCCTTCCTCCATGAAAACCGTCTTCAACGTGCTCTTGAATTGCTTCCAAGCTTCATTCATTTTCCTCAGAGTCTTTTTCTTTTTCGCGGACTTTGGGTCGTCATCCTGGATGTTCCAATGAGCCTGCATGATTGACAACAAAATTACTGCATGTAAGTTCATTCAAGTTTTCAGGTCAGGTATAGACATATATTTCTTTGCACTTACCAAAAGTACGGGGAATAAGTAGCTTGAAAATAATTTGTGTTTCACTTGCTCTACCAAATTGTTTTCTGTATATTAGGAAACTTTGGGGCACAACCTATGTCACTACCTACATGCAATCTAACCTTTATGACCAAATCAAAGTGAAATAATGTGTTGTATTTAGCTAAGTATGTTAGTGATATTTCTTTGCTGATTTTGCTATCTGTCATGATAATAGTGTAGGGCACCAGAATTGGGTCAAGGTGTCTGGCGATTACCTTACCTTTCATGGTGGCGGTACCCAGTTCAAGCATGGTGCACTACACTAGCTACATTGATTAATTTCATTCAGCAGGTAATATATACTTGGTTTTGAATTTTTCTAGATCTGTATATATAACTGCTAAATGATAGAATTTGGGATATAGTCCTACAAAGCAAGAATTATCACCTACACCCCTAGAAATATACCAAAGGTTAAGACATGCTAGAAAACTTGTATCCAACAAAAAAAGAAATAACAAACAGAATACGAAAAATGAATATATAATGCATGTACATTTTTTTTTTTTTACCTTCACAATGTTCCACCATTCGTTCTTATCTTCGTCATCGAATTTGTCCCACCTCTCAACCAAGATAGATGCCTTCTGCTTCACCAAATTGTTGCACCAATTTGTGTACTCTGCCCTACGTGGACCCTTCGGACATCCGGTTTTGTCGAACTCGATTTGCAAATCCTTCGCCTCTGAGGTCTTCGTGCACATTGTCGGACCTCTTTTCCTCTTTTCTGTCTGAGACTGCTGGTCCTCTTCTTCCACTATCATATCTACCTGCGGTTCCACTGTTTCCAAAACCATATCTGCATTCTCACCTGGCTGTGACATGGTTCTTTCTACAAAAAAGAAACATTATTACAAATGCTATGAAATGTAAAATTTAGGGTTAACTTATGTGTTGTTGGGTCCTTTGTTCAATCATAGTGTTGGTTTTGCAATTTAGTCCCTGTAACATTAATTAGGTGTCAATGTCACCAGAATAGGTCAGTTGAGGAAACTTTTCACTTAACCAAAATACAATCAGAGATAAGGGTTTTGATTTAACCAATATACAGGGAGCATTGCAACTTAGAGAGAGAGAGAGAGAGAGAGAGCCTTTCAAGGACAGAACAGCAACCGCGCGAGAGGAGCTTAGAGATTCAGTTGGCGAGTTCAGAGGAGAGCGACAGAGGAGACCGAGCAAGCACCGAGAGAGATAACGATGGCAGCACCACAGAAAGAGATAGGAGACTAGGGGGTTTAGGTTTTAGGGGAGACGAGGAGATTTTGAAAAGATATCGAGCGACAGAGACGAGGCGCGCACTTTATTTCGCGTAAACTAAATATACACGGACATTTAAATAAACACCCGTGTAGAAACGTCAGAGAGCTACACGTTTAATTAAACACCCGTGTATAATTAGGTTACGCGAAATTATGAAATGCGCGCCTACATATGGTTCTCTAGATTAATTTTTTCAAATTCCAAAGTTTCATGTTTTTCAAATTCCATATTTTTCAAAATGGAAATTCCAAAATATAAAAAGGAGCCTGATTTCAGTTTTATTTAGCTTGAAAATTATTTTATATCTTCGAGTATCTAGCAGAACTTAATAATAAATGCAAATAAATATTTCAATTTCTACACGGGCGTTTAAGTAAATATCCGTGTATAAAACAGTTTGTACACGGATTTTTTATTAAACGCCCGTGTACGTTGCTTATAAGGCGAAACAACTCTTGAAAATTAAACGACCGTGTTAAAAGCCATTTGTACACCGCATTTAGGACAAACATGCATGGCCTCGTACTCGCCACGGTACAATACACAATCATTCGGACATGCATGTATTTTTTCAATCTTCAAACCCATTGGACAGATCAGCTTCTTCGCCTGATATATTGTACAGGGTAACTCGTTGTTATCTGGGAGCATCTCTCGTAAAAGCTTTAATAAGGACGTGAAACTCTTATCGCTCCAACCGTTGTCTGCTTTTAAGTTCAATAATTTCAACACAGCTGATAGTTTTGTAAATTTGGTACACCCGGGGTATAACGGCTTTTTAGATTCATTAGACAGATACTGAAATTTTTTAAAATTTTTATCACTAATTTCATCTTCCACATCACGTAACATGTCCTCTAGATTCTCAGTAAAATTGTATTCTGCATTTTCATCAATCTCCACCTCATCATCCTCGTTGCAATCAAGCCCAGCATTATCGAAATTTTCGACATTCTCAAAATCATCGTTGCATTCAAATTCAAAATTATCAACAGTTTCTACATTATCATCATTCTCGTCCAAAACAAAATTTCTATTGGTTCCACTACATTCCCCAATTTTCTCACCATGCATAAACCAACATGTATAGTTTTTCTTAAATCCCCGACAAATCAAATGAGCTCTAATTTCTTCCGAATCCCCAAATCTTATATAATTTTTACAATCTCTACAAGGACACAAGATGTCGTTATCTTTTCTGTCCACTCTATAACTCTCAGCAAATTTTAGGAACTCATCAACGCGAGCCAAGTATTCTGCACTATCACGTCGCAATTCGTACATCCAACTTCGATCCATCTGTAAATTAAAGTAAAAAAAAAAAATTCCAATTAAACATATATGGTGGTCAGCATATATATTGTTCCAAATTCTTGGCTTATAAAGGGCCGGTTTACAATCCTAACCCACTCTTTGAATATTATGCCTCATATGTGAACACATATTAGCGGGATTTAATTAGTATTTGAGAAAAATTCGGCAGCATTTCTCCTTAACTCCCCAAGTATGCGTAAAAACCACATACTCGTAGGAGCAATAAGGAGAAATACTGTCGAACTTTTCTCAAATACTAATTAAATCCCACTAATACGTGTTCACATCCTAAATGAGACACAATATTCAAAGAGCAGTCCCAAACGGGGGACTATCCAAAATTAATCCCTATTGGATTAATTTTGAACGGGCATGGACCTAAAAGCATCAGTAGGTCGGTTATTGGACCACAATACACTAATTATTTACATTATCTTAACAAATCAAGCACGCATGCATTAAATAATAATTGACAGAAATAATTAAGCAATATTAATCAGTAACAGAAAATTAGATAAAGAAGAGGGAAATATATATATGTATGACTAACCTTGGCAATAGAGAGGAGAATGCGAATTAACTTCCAAGCTATATCTCAGATCCGGCCTCGTTCCTTGTGCGTAGAAATCAGACCAATTCAATACAGAGAGAGAGAGAGAGAAGTATTAATTGATCAAAACGGTGCCGGAAGAAGGCCTTTTATATAGTTCCAAACCCTAAAATAACCTTTCTACACGGATGATAATCTATAAATCCGTGTAAAAAAGGCATTACGAGAGCTACACGGACTTTTATATAGGTAGCCGTTTATAAAAGATAACCTTTATACACGGACATTTATATAAACAGCCGTGTGTAATATAAAAGATAAACTTTCTTCACGGACATTTAGAATTCTTTTTTTTTTCCTAATTTTTGTTTTATTTTTTTTGGTTTAGCCTTCCATTATTTCGAGCAAGTATCTTTGTTTTCACGGATATTTAGCTATAAATCCGTGTAGAAAGACACACAGACTTTTATATAAACAGCCGTGTAAATTATTTTTCTACACTGTTAATTAAACAAAAATCCGTGTACTATTTCTCGTTTCTACACGGCTCTTTATTAAACGTCCGTGTATCATTTGTTTTTTTTTTTTTTTTTTTTTTTTGTCTGTCAGCTAGTTTTTTTCCCTATGTTTTTCAGAACAAACAATTTCCAAACCAGAGGAAGACATTTAAACTAAAAATTCATGTACCCTAAATTATACAAAATTAGAGCATTACAAAAGTTGGAATAAAAAGTCATATTGTAAACTAAAAATTTCCATTAAGGACTAGAATAGGGTGGTTCTTTCCTTTTGGTGCCAGTAGGGTTTACAGTGAAGATACATGTTTTACTAAAGAAAGAGTTGAGTAAAAAGTTGGATGAAGGACCTTCAGAGCAAAGGGAAGATGTGGATGAAGGACCGTCAGAGCCGGATGAAGAGTCAAATGAAGAGTCGGATGATCTCCGACTCTTCATTCGACTCTTCATCCGGCTCTGAAGGTCACATTCACCTCTTCAAATCCGGCTCTGAAGGTCCTTCACCCAACTCTTCACCCAACTCTTCGTCCAGTAAAATTGATCAGAATAGAGAGATAATTTTTTTTTCAATACTTCGATCGCATGGGAATTCGAGATGTAGGTTATCAATTGTACCAGATCGCTCATCTGTGAGCTCCCAAAACAGTAGCTCATATCGATCTAATTTTGCGATCTGAAACAATTGATAAACCTACATCTCAACCCAATTGTTAACTGTGAGAGGGGAGAGTATAAGTTGATCAAAACGGCGCTGGGGAGAAGGCCTTTTATATAACAAAAAACCTAAAATATCCTTTCTACACAGCTCTTTATTAAACGTCCGTGTAGCTCGCTCAAGGCTTTCTACTCTGTCATTTAACAAAAAACCGTGTACAAATTCGACATTTATACACGGCTCTTTATTAAACATCCGTGTAGCTCCTACGGGTTATATACACGGTCATTTAAACAAACATCCGTGTACAATTATTACCTTTCTTCACGGTTCTTTAATTAAATATCCGTGTAGCTCTCTCAAGGCTTTCTCCACTGTTATTTAAACAATAAGCCGTGTACATTTTCTAGTAAACGTCCGTGTAGCTCTCTCACGTCTTTCTACACTGATTCTTTTATAAATATCCGTGTAGAGATCCTACAGATACTTCAGGCATCCAAAAAATTACAACTTCTACACGGTTTTTTCTATAAAATTGCCAAGTCCGTGTACAATGTGCCGTGTACAATGACCATTTCTGTAGTAGTGGTAGTCCAGTGACACCCCGAATGAAGTCTTCCATGAAAAGAAAGGCTTGTTATTTCCCACCAAACCCACCAATGCCTTATCCTCCTGGCCCTGAATGTTACGTTAATGATGATTGAATGGACATGGAGCATGGTTAATTCATAGAGGACAGGTATGTAACACCAGTCTGTTATTTATTTTATATCCATTTCCATATTCATAAAATAGGAACTTTGGAAATCTGGGAATAATTTTCCAATTAAGCATTTCTGTTCGAATTTCCAATTTTGAATCGCCATCCATTGGTTATTTATTGGCGTGATACGTGGTGACAAAATGAAAGGCTGGTAAGAATAAAATTATAAGGTGTCACTAGTACAGAAAACGCGACCATACACGACATATCATACATGGATGAGAAAAAATATCACATTAATTGTGTAATGGGAGGAGGCGCTCGCACGAAAAAAAACTCTAACATACACATATGGTCTGAAAGTTTTGAATTGTGTTCATAATTCATGTTTATTTGTATACCGTTGAATAATATTGAACCGTGTATGGTTGTACCACTTCATACACGGTCTTTTAATAAAAGAACTGTGTATTCTTTTGCTCAGTTTCCAAACACAGTTCTTTAGTTCAAACTGCATGTGTATGATTCACTCTTTTTGTATACCGATTTTTCTTGTGTAGCATTTAAGAAAAATGATATCATTGAAAAATCTCCGAACATTCCTAGGATGTTATGAAACAACTAGTTTCATAGGGCACAGTACTTGTTATATTTTTCATTTTTCCGGACGCTATTGTACAATAGCTCAGTTGGTACAAAATTACAAAAAAAAAGTTATAATAATTACTTTTGAATTAGAGACTTTTTACAATTAGAATCGAAATTATTATTTGTCATTAATATTATATGAAGGAATAATTAATTTCCTATATTTAGGAAATTAAAATATTTTCGAATCAAATATAATTTGCAAATATCTTTTTATATTACGGTCATTTTTTTAAACAATTTGCAAATATTTGAGAATATCATCCACAAATAATTTGCAAATAACATTGTGCTTTGAAAATAACTATTCCTTAATTTAAATAAATAATTTTTATGCAATTAATTTCACTTCTAATTTGAAAAAAAATGTCTTATTCAAAAGTAATTATTTCTGAATTTATTTGAAGAAATTACTGTAGTTCAATATCCTACTTGTTTATCTCAATTTGTTTAAACATGAGTTCGATAACAATATATCCGGTGGATATATCGGACTATACATATAATAATATTTTTTCAATATCTTTTTCAGTCCGGTCTGACCTGACTAGTCATAGGTCAACTTAACACTACCTGTTTTATTTTGATTTTTATTCATGTGTTGGTTAACATTTGATAACAAAATATCTGATGGACAGAAAAAACTTGTTGATCTCCACAGTCAATGAAACCCCGAATGAAGTCTTCAATGAAATGAAGGTTTCTTTTTTCCCTCCGAACCCAACCTTATCCATCTGGCCGTGACTGTACCTTATTGGTGACTGAATGTACATGGAGCATGGTTAATTTATAGACGACAGGTTCGTAACACAAGTGTATTCTTTTTTATTTTTATCCAAGTTCCTATTCGTAAAATATTGTGCATTCAATTAATTGTAACAAAGTTTCAACTTCTAACTGGCGACCAAGCACTTCTGCTTCTCTGTTTGAACCACAGAACAGATAAGTCCACTGGACTATACTTTCGATATCTATTCATTTTAATTCCTAGCTACTTTATCCTATGTCTCACCACTGAGTTTATAAGAGGGCCAGCTCTGATGTCTTGATAGGTATCACAAGCAATAAGTCGAGCTTTTACCATTTTAGCAATGAGGGGCATTCTCTTGTTCCTTACCTTCCTTCTACTCCCTCTGGTTCAATCTTCTCTCACATCTCAAGCACAAGCTCTTCTTCATTGGAAATCAACTCTCCAGACTCAACAGCCGCTTTCATCTTGGAATCTGAGTGCCCACCCATGCAACTGGACCGGAATCACTTGCCGCGACACTAATAAAAGAAGGCAAGTCATTACTAAAATCTCTCTTCCGAATAAGGGTCTAGTTGGGAAATTAGATTCTCTCAATTTCTCTGCTCTTCCATCCATTAGAACTTTTGATCTCAGTGATAATAAACTCAGTGGAGTAATTCCTCCATCAATATGTCTCTTCTCAAAACTCACATATCTTAATCTCACTTTTAATGTTCTCAGTGGTTTGATCCCATCAAACATTGGAAACTTGACAAATATAAAAGGTTTGTATCTTTCGAGTAACAATCTCTTAGGACCTATCCCTCCTAAAATTGGTAAACTTACATATTTGGTATATTTAAGATTATCAACAAACTTTCTGAGCGGAGAAATACCTGCTTCTTTAGGAAACTTAACTAGTCTTGTGAATCTGAGACTTTGGAGTAATATGTTCTCTGGAGAAATACCTGCTATTTTGGTAAATTTAACCAATCTTAACATTATGTATCTTTATGATAATGAGCTTTCTGGACCGATACCTCCTGAAATAGGTAAACTTCAACATTTAAGAGAATTATCACTTCATGATAATAATCTCTCCGGATCAATCCCTCCTGAAATTGGTAGACTCACTCATTTGATAGGGTTATCACTACGAAGAAACTCTCTGAGTGGAGAAATACCTACCAATTTGGAAAACTCAACTAGCCTTGAATATATCTATCTTGCGAGTAACAAGCTCTCCGGACCGATCCCTCCTGAAATTTGTAAACTCAGACATTTGACAGAGTTAGAACTATCAGAAAACTTTCTGAGTGGTGAAATACCTACTAATTTAGGAAACTTAACCAATCTTGTCATGCTGGCTCTTGAACATGATAACCTCTCCGGACCGATCCCTCCTGAAATTGGTAAACTTAGAAATTTGCAACTCTTAGATCTAACAGAAAACTTTCTAAGTGGAGAAATACCTACTAATTTAGAAAACTTAACCAATGTTGAACAACTACATCTTGCTGGTAATCATCTCTCCGGATCAATCCCTCCTGAAATTTGCAGACTTACAAATGTGACAGTGTTAGGTCTATCAAAAAACATTTTCAGTGGAGAAATTCCAAGACCTATAGGAAACCTAAGTAATCTAGGCGTTGTTGATATCTCATCAAATTATCTATCGGGGGTAATACCGGCAGAACTTGGTAGATTAGAAAGATTGATTGAACTCAATTTAAGTCACAACAATTTCATAGGAGATGTGCCAAAAGAGTTGGGAATGTTACATACTTTGATAAATCTTGATATATCGTCAAATAATCTGACAAGTGTGCCAGAAGAACTAGGCGATTGTGTTAGTCTTCAATTATTAAACCTCGGCAATAACAATTTCGTAGGAAAAATTCCTTTTCATTTTGGACATTTAGTACACTTACTGGACCTCTTAGATTTAAGCTCAAATTTTTTAACCGGGGAAATACCAATAACGCTAGCGCAGTTAACCATGTTGCAAACCCTTAATCTCTCACACAACAATCTAACAGGTGAAATTCCACCTTCATTGGGCGACATGTTAAGTTTGTCAACCTTGGATTTGTCATACAATCAATTGGAGGGTCCAGTGCCCAATATAAAGATTTTTCGTAACGCCACAGAAGAATGGTTTATACACAACAAAAATCTTTGTGGCACTATTCAAGGTTTGCCCTTGTGTGATGGATATGTTAAAGATAAGAATGGCTCAACCAGACAACGAATGGTTATGTTGATTGCAACTCTAACTTGTTGTGCTGCATTACTAACCTCTTTCTTACTCTGGCTACTTTACCTACTATACTCAAAAAAGAGAAAACCAAAACTAGAGAACATTGGCAATCCAAGTAGAGGAGAAATTTTTTCCGTGTGGAATTTTGATGGAAGAGATGCTTATGAGGAGATTATAAAGGCCACTGAGAACTTTGATGAGAAATACTGCATTGGAAGTGGAGGCCATGCAAGAGTTTACAAAGCGATTTTAGCACCAGATAACCTAACAGTAGCTGTAAAAAAAATCCAGTTAGCAGGCGGTGAAACCTCACTAGATCTTGAAGTATTCCACAGGGAAATTAGCACTATAACCCAGGTTCGACACCGCAACATTGCCAAATTATTTGGTTATTGTTCCTCACCTCAAAATAAATTTCTTGTATACAAGTATTATGAGAAGAGGGATTTACATAATATTCTCAATAGTGAGGAAGCAATAGAACTGGATTGGGAAAAGAGAATGGTTATATTGAGAGATGTTGCATGTGGTCTCTCACATTTGCATCATGATTGCTATCCACCAATAGTACATAGGGATGTAACTTCTAGAAACATCTTGCTTGATTCTGAGTTTACAGCAAGTATCTCGGATTTTGGTACTGCTAAATTTCTCAAGCCAGAGTCTTCTAATTGGAGCATGCTTGCTGGAACCTGTGGTTACATAGCACCAGGTTCTGTATACTTAACCACCCTATTATTGTATTTTAATTTCCATCACTATACTTCTATAAAAAAATTAAAGTGGAAATAATTGCAATCTGAATTTTTTTTTTTCTTTTGTAGAACTAGCCTATACCATGAGGATGACTGAAAAATGTGACGTATATAGCTTCGGCGTAATCATGTTGGAACTGCTTATGGGAAAGCACCCAGGTGATATGATCAATTTATCGGTTTCAAATGAAGAGGAAATCATACTCCAAGATATCCTTGACCAACGCATTGAACCACCAACAGGAAAAGTCATCAATGAGATTCTCAAAGTGATTCAGATTGCATATGAGTGCTTGAATAATAACCCATCATTCCGCCCAACAATGCAAGAGGTGGTGAATCGTATCTAGAAGTGAATAGCCAACAGCTTCATAAATTCTGGTAGCAATTCTATGTTTGAAGATTAGTTTGCTGTTAGCGGTTAGAATTAATTTTAGAGCAGGATGCTTTATTTCGTATTTTGTATTTGGATGTTTTTATGCTTTATTAAAATCACTTATTCTATGTACGTGTGGTGAGAAACATTCATCGTGCATATAATATTATTGTAATATCTTCTATGTTCAGTGAGATTACCAATATTATTCACAATCTCTCTTTTACAAATAGCTCTTTTGTAGTATATTTAGTGCCATCTCTACTTAATAACTGTTCACCTAGTATTAAAAAATTCGCAAATATGCCCCTTAACTTTTGTGTGCATGCACCAGATGTCGCATTGTTTAATCTATGTTCCATAATAGTGTACCAGATGGTTTCCAAACACTACTTGATTTCTAATGAAACCGGCAGAATTTCCCCTTGTCAATAAAATAGAAAAATATATCTACCAATTACCTATAATTTATAAAAAAAATGTGATTATTTTAGAATTTGTATTATATATACTTGAAAATTGTATTGAATTTTATTTGAAATCATTAGTAGTGTTAATTGTTTTTTTAGTTTTGTGCATCAGTGCCCATATTATCTGCCCAAGCATGATAACATGTGCTGGTTTTCTTGTGCTCCAATGCTATATCCAGAGGACAAGTGTAGCGGAAGTTCTTATGCTTAACATGTGCTGGTCAATCAAGTGAGATTAATTGCTGTGCACATTGGTTGAGGAAACCAACTGTGTGCATGTCAAGGTTAAAAACAAGATACTTTTGCCCAAGTGATGATTGGTGCTGATAGTATTTGTCGAAAATATGTAATAAAACACACATAGGAGATGGAACTCTCAGGGGATGCTTAACATAGCATGTGGGAATTTACCCCATATGCTCCTTCCTACAATTACCAATTATAGAAGATTACCCAACGGCTCTTTTCTATTTTTGGTAATAATTCTAACGGCTACATAGCTGTGTTGTATAAGTTGGGTACATACTGTAGATTGTAAACTACAAAAATACAATCAATAAATAAACAATTTATTATTTCACGGTTTTGAATATGGTATCAGAGAACTAAAAAAATCAGTTCATAAATCAATTGCAACTTAATGGCTCACGGTGACAACACTGACGGCATTATTGCTGCCGAGGTAGTTCCCCATTTCTCTAGTGGCACCGACATAGGAGACGTTCAGCGTGCTGGTGGAAGGAGTCTTGTGGTACATGCGTGTTGTCTGGAGGCAGTGCGAATTGTTCAAAATGCATCCCAGATGGGGGACATGAAAGAAAGTAGGAAGGGATGTCGGTTCTTCTACCCACATCTCAGATCGAGTAGAGGGAAGAAGATCGGAGCTGAGCGAGGTTTTACGAATGGAGGCGAGCAAATTTTGTAGCTGCTAAAACCGCGGTGACTGAGCCGACCTTGAGTTCCAAAGAACTGACTCTATCCATTCGAAGCAGTGAGGTGCTGGAAAATTATGAATTTGAGCTCGATTGGGCAAAAAGAAAAAACTTTGCAGAACTCATTTTGCAGTACAAATATTAATTTCTTCTAAGCATCATTTAGATAATCTTATTAACATTTGTTATACTCTGTTTATTTTTCATATTTCAAAGTTGAGCCAAGTAAAAAGGGGTTGTTAAAGTTAGTGGCATAATTGCTGATATCGAGTGCAATTTTATTTGTAATTATGCTCTTGGGTTTCCTGTTATACAGAGAGGGATCAACAGAGCCCAAATGGGGTCTCTAGTGGGACGATGCAGCTATACCAGACATGATGTACCATCACACCAGCAATACCCTTCAAGGTGTCATCATAGAAGGAAAAATCGGCCGAGTCAGAACGGAATCGTCCGAGTCGGACCGGAATCGGCCGTTGGCGATCCGATTTTGGACCGAGTTCCTCGGTGTGCGATTTTTCAGCAAAAAACTGGTTCAAATTGGCCGAGTCAAGCGGTTCTTCATCAATTCTTCTACCGTGGAACGATTCTTGACGTTGATTCTTACGATTTGAAGCAATTTTTCACAAAAAAACGAAGTGCTACGACCTCAAATTGGATTTGGTGGCCAAATCTGCAATTTTGACCGGATCAAAACGTTAATTGGAGAAGAAGGGTTCTCAGATCGTGAAGGGCCCATCGTCAGGAGATGCCCCACCTGTCTGGTTTAACAAGAGAGAACGAAGCGCTCTCGAGTGGGGCCTATTCAGTCAGAGGGTTAAAGAGAAGGTGGGGTCTGCTGGCAGAGGCGCTGATTAAGGATACTGTGCATCAGTTTTAGTGGGGGAGATGTAGTGATTATTTTCTTCAATTGGGCTTGGGCCTTTAAAGATACCTATTTATGGACTCAATAAAGAAATCCCAAAATAGACCGTTTGGTGGTTTTTATATATCATATTTTTCTCTGTGTTAAGTTTTAACCTAATAAACCGTTTGGTGGTTTTCTAAAATCACAAACAAGTCCTTAATAGTCTTAAATAACCTCAAATTAAGTCAAATCCATATCCCAAATCAAACTGAGTACAATTCAAGCTTCTTGCAAGAATATCTGACTTTCCGATCCGAATCGGCCGATTCTAATATATTCACCAGATTCCGATTCACCAGTCAAGTGACCGATTCCAATTTAAAATTTCCTTCTATGGGTGCCATCTCAACATTGGAGATGTACTAGCACCAGGTTATGTATATTTGATCACCCTATTATTGTGTTTTTTACTTTCCATCATCATACTTGTATAAAAAAAAGTGCAATAATTGCAGTCTGACTTTTAGTTTTTCTTTATGTAGAACTAGCCTATACCATGAGGATGACTGAAAAATGCGACGTATATAGTTTTGGAGTAATCATGTTGGAACTGCTTTTGGTAAAGCACCCTGGTGATATGATTAATCTATCGGCTTCCGGTGAAGAAGAAATCATACTCCAAGATATTCTTGATCAACGCATTGAACCACCAAAAGAACAAGTCATCAATAAGATTCTCAAAATTATTCAGATTGCATATGAGTGTTTGAATAATAATCCGTCACTCCGTCCAACAATGCAAGACGTGGTGAATAGTATGTAAAAGTGGCCAATTGCTTCATAGATTAGTTTGCTGTTGGAATTATGTTTTAGAGCATATATATGATGCTTTATTGTCATATTCTGTATTTTAAAGTTTTTATGGTTTATTAATGTTCACTATTCTATGTATGTGTGCTGTGAAATATTCATCATGCATATAACAATATTGCAATATAATTCTATTTATATTTTGTGAGATTACCGTTATTTCACACTACAATAGCTCTTTAATATTAGTTTTCTTGTAATACATTTAGTGTCATGCATCTCCAAGATAAATGGTATTATAAAAATGGCACATGACGCATCACTTTTGTATGCTAATAGTGTTTCCGCATTGCTTCATTTATGTTCTGTAATAATTGTGTACCAGATGGCAAATTAACACTATTTCGATTTGTTGATCGTATGATCTTCTATAGAGGGTATCGTTAAGGTACGCAAAACGTAGAGCTCGATCGTTTCTTGATTTACTCTCGCATAGACGGGTAAATACCCGTGGATTGAGTTAGTAAGTGAATTAGTCAAGTTGACTTGCGCTTTCCACTGATCCGATCGTCTTCTATGAAATCGACGGATTTTCCCAAGTTTTATCAACAAATATAAAAAAAGAAATAGCTTCCAATCTACGTATAATTTAAAAAATATATATTAATTAAAATTTGTAATATATATTCCGGAGAAGATTGAATTTTACTTGGAGTCCTTAGTAGTATAAATTTTTTTTGAACTTTGCTGGACCAGAAACCATATTATCTGCCTATGGATGATAACATATGCTGGTTTTCTTGTACTCCAAAAATTAACGGAATTTCTCGCGCTTAACTCTGATGTAGTCATCCGGTGAGAACATTTGCTTGATCAGTTGCTCGGCCTTAACCAACATACTTTGGTTGAGATTTCAGTTGTAGCTCTTTTCATGGTACACCTAGCAAGCAGTTAATGGCGCAGAACTACAAAATTTGAATAGAGGAGGACTTAACTATAAAATGCATAATATTTGAAAGGGCAAAAATAGTGCCGTCACTGGAAATTGAATCCATAATCTCAAAAGAAAAAGAAAAACGAAAAAAGAACCTCGATGTAGTAAGAATTGGGTTTTACAAAAATAATGTTGTCACTGGAAATTGAACCCATAATTTTTCTAACATTTTGTATTAATTAATGTGTTATTTAAAGAAATAATTGATATTATTTAAATTACAAGATCTACATCTATATATTTGTTTTTTTTTGTATTTTTATGATATTATAAATATGTTAATTTTTTTTTTTAGTATATTTTTGAAAAGAATATACTAAGACAAAATTATTAACAGCCATTTTTCCATATAAAGAATATCAGAATTTGTCTGTTAAGATGTATCCATTGCGAAGTAAAGATAAAATATGAATAATACTTAAATAATACTTAGATAAGATTAAAATTAGTTAAAGAGTCAGTACCGAACTAGTCATTAATGTCTGAAACCCACACATCATTTGCATTAATGTCAGAAACCACTAGTATAGAAAACACGACCATACAGCATAATTGGTGTCCTCTTTCCAACTTTTCTGAACCAATACTTGATTATGAAAAGTAAAAGTAAAGATGGAGTTACATGGATATGAGAAGTAAAAGTGCACGAGTTTTTTATTTTGATATTTTTGGATGTGAATGGGTTACTTGGATATGAAAAGTAAAAGTAAAGACGGAGATTACTATTCAAATATTTTAGTTTTAATTTAGTCTTGACACAACACGAATATCACTATCTTCTCATAATTCAGAGAAATCTCAAAATCAACAAGTTGAAAAATATCTTTAAATTCATAGATTACTTAAAAGTTTAACACACAAATTAAAATTCATAGATTACTTGTTAAGTTTACAAAATTGAAATCATCAATTACAGAGATGTGTACAAAGATTTACAAATATGAAAACTTGAATTTAATGAGTTGGATGACTTTCGACATTCTAGGTTGTCCCGACAAAAAGACGATAGTTGGGGGATTTAAGTTGGGATTGATTTTTTTAGGAGGGATTTGAAATCAACAATTTACAGAGTTATGTACCGATGTTTGTAGACTTTAAAAACTTAGATTTAGAAATGTTTTAGAAGGTAGATCACCGCTAGCAATTTTCTAGAAGATCGAAAATAGATAGTTGGAGAATTTGATCTAAAATTGAGCCCGGAGACAACTAGCATGCATATATCATATTGCCATGAATCATCTATCTTGATATTTTCATTTTAACGGAATATAACGAATATTCACTTAAAAAACTGTAAAACAAATAAAAATATATATATAATCTTGGTGACGTACCTCAAATTTTACTTACAAGCTACCATGTATATATATATATATAAATACTAGTATCGTGCTCGTACATTGCAACAGAATATATGATAAGATAACAAAAATAAATTCTCGTACAAAATGACAAATTTTCATAAAATAGAAAATTTCAATTGGAGAGGAAGAAATAAGGAAACAAAAAAAAAAAGGAAATGGAGAATTATATCGCTAAATTTTAGAGTCTGTTTAATTTTAATTGTAACGCATTGTGTGGCGGTATGTGTGGCGAGTATGTTTGTAGCTAAATTTAAAATTCTACACATAAAACATATGCATTTAATCAAAAGAAGATAGATTATGTGATTGGAGAACTAAGATTAAATCTAAAAATTAATCTTCCAATCATAGCCGTTGGCGGATCGGACACCCAACATGCTTAATAATGGAATGGAGATACGATGGTTTGTCAATGTGTAACATCAGCAACAGATACCATTAAACTGCAATAAGTCAACATGGCAATCATAATTAATGCAATAGAGATTAATTATAATTAATGTAACATCGCTTCCACTAACATGCATATGTTGGTGTCGAGTCCAACGCGGTGTAGCACGAGTCCACCGCGGTGTGCCACCTTAGGTGGGGGGAGGAGGGGGATTTAAGTTTTGCTTTTTGTTTAGAATCTAGATCAAATCTGACAATTTAAATTAATCCGATCGATTGTGCTGATTGGATTTGAAATTATAGATACGAAATTCGTAAAATAGTTCGAGTAAAATCTGATGCAATTATTATATATGTTATTTTTCTTACGAAATTTTCTGTATTACATGCATAATATCACAACTTTATTTATTTGTATTTCAAATGTCAAATTCAAACTGTTAATCATCTTCAATATTATTATGCAAGATACGTTCATGTAAAATTTTCTAATTTTTTTTTTAGTTCATTTTATAGTTAATTAAGTAGTTGAAAAATGAATATATCTAGCAAAATATGATAGATTAATTTTAATGTTTTTATTGTTCGTTCACTTGATCTAAGTATAATTAAAGAAAGATTCAAAATTTTACATGACGAGAACAAATTTGTAGGAAATTTACATTCGACATATCAATAACAAAACATAAGAGCTTGAAGTGGATTAATAAACCTAATATAATATGTTGGGAGCTAAAAAACCAGACTACCTCAACTCAAAATTTCGGAAACAATAATCACATTGTAGCATTCTTAGTCTCGCCGCAAATTTGAACTCAGGCCCAAAGTAGCAAAATTCCAGTTGTTAATTATTTTTTCACTAATCCTTGAAGTGGTGAGCCCAATATTCACCAAGGGCCCAATATTCGTCAAGGATCCTTGCGTCAAAGATCTAGTGGTTTTAATCGTCTCCGGTATTCTTTCCTTGGAAGAAAAAAGAGAAGTAAAACTAGGGTGTAATGTGCTCATCAAGAGGAGTTGGTGAGTCCACTTCCAAAAGGCTATCGGATTGACTTTGAACTATGAATCCAAACCGTTAAAATTCATGTACTTCGTGAGTGATGCATGTACATGTAAAATTTTTAAAGTTTCGAATTTATTTAGCACATAGTCAAGCGGTCAAAACACTGAACATTCTATAAGTTATATTTTAAATTGTTTTATGTATTCATTTTTCATCATTTTTTTTACCACTTGACCATGTATAAAATGAATTCGAAACTTTAAAATTTTTGTATGTACATGCATCACTCACAAAGTACATGGATTTCAACAGTTTGGATTCGTAGTTCGAAGTTAATCTGATAGTTTTTTGGAGGTGTGCTCATCAACTCTTCTCGGTGAGCACATCACACTCTAGTTTTGCTCAAAAAAGAGATGATTTTTTCTCAAAAAAAGAAAAAGAAAAAGAAAAAATAGATGATTTTGACCGTTTCACCCATACCTCTGAAAATTGGTCGATTTTGAGTTGACTCGGTCGAGTCGGACTGGAATCGGCCAGACCGAGCTGAGTTAAGCCCCAGTTACACAAATAACAAGTTTTATCATGAAAATCAATAGAATCATTTGGAGCGATTCTCTCGTTGATGGACCAATTTTTTTTTTTTGCAGGGGTAGTCAAAGGAATTTGGGGGAAAAAATAGGCAAGGTTCTAAAAAAGAAAATGAAATTTAAGATATTATAAAATATTAAATAGATGTAGTGTACATGCAGTGTTTTGTTTTATTTTGATAATTCGGCTTGATTTTATAGTGGGCTTTGAATCTCCTCTCCAGTTCTTCATCCATTTTTATGCAATTAACACATTCATCCTCAAAAAATCAATGACAAAACTGGAGATAATATAAGAAGTGACGTGTGGACCCTACCTAAATTTATCCTCTTAATTATCAAATAATTTATATTGATGCATACCTCTTGCAAGCACCTAAAAATTAAATAATGATAGCTGTGAAAAACAACCTTTTTACAACTTTTTGTTCTTTTTTAGTACAAAAATATTCTTTTTCGAAATATTCGAGTTTCTGATCTGATTCAAGCTAATCCTTAAGGCCCTGTTCGGCCGCTGGGTGGGATCGGGAATGGGCGCAGGAAATTTTTTTTTTGAACTGAAAATTACTGTTCACGTGGGAAAAAAAAAATTCACGCTGAGTGAATTTTTTTTTTCCCACGTGAACAGTAATTTTCCAGCGGCAGCCGAACAGGCCCTAAGAATGGGAAACATGCTAAAAGAAACCCATAAGTATGGATGATTAATTGAAAAGTAGTTAGATGGATGATTAATTGAGTAAAATTGTCCATCAATTAAATTTTTTTAGTGCTCTAGTATGGAGTCCCGTCTAGTAGGACATCGGTGTCATATGACACTAACTTCAAAATTGACTGAAGAGACTTCAAACGTCTAATCTAAACCGTTCAAACATATTTACTTTATGAGTGATGCGTTGACATGCAAATTTTTATATTATTGAGTTATTTTAGTATCAAATCAAGCGGTAAAAATATTGAAAAATGAATGTATTAAAATTAACTTAAAAACTCACATTTGACCGTTTGACTTGATACTAAATAAATTCTAAAAATTATAAATTTTGCATGTAAACGCACAACTAATGAAGTATATCGGTTTGAATGGTTTGGACTCACGTACCATTTGAAGTCGATTCGATAGGTTTTGATGTTGATGTTATATAGGCTAAAATGACACTCATGTTATACTAGCCAAAATCCCTAGTATGGTTCAAATTAGGGAATGGACTCTCCTCTTTTCTTAGAGAAAAACAGAGTCCTGCTTTTCTGATCTCAACCTTTCAGATTCGTTGAGATTTGTGTATAAAAAAAATTCTTTTTCTAGATACGCGAATAAATTTTTTTGAATAGTTGCGATCGGAAAAGCAGGACCCTACTTTTCTCTGGAGTCGGATCCCAAATTTAGATATTTTAATTGTGAATCCGATAATATAGATTCTTTTTGCCACAAACAAATTTACTAAATAAGTAACAAATATGTTTTTAAAATTCACAAACAGATTCAGAGTTATGTTGCTGTCCAATGACACCGCAAATTCTTCAATGAAGGCTTCTTATATCTCTCCCAACTCAACCCTTTCTCCACTGAATTCGCATCCTCTGAGATATCTCATATTCTACATGACTTTTTGTAAAATCTCAACCGTTCAATGACGTTATGCACGATCTCAAAGCTCAAATAATACTGCCCCTGCGCTATCCCCGAATAGGCACCGGACACTTTGATCACGCAATTTATGAGATATCTCAGAGGATACACACTCTTCTCCACTAGTGGGTAATTCAAAGATGACAGCTAGGTAGCACACCAAAGTCAACTTTTTTGACATCCAAGTCCCAATTCATGTACTATGTTCCAGCACGTCTGTTGGCTCTCTTTCTCAACTACAGTGTATAGAATTGATAAGTCGGCCAACTTTGCCTCATGTCTCTATTCATATTAATTCCGCTGGGGTGCTGGAGTCATTACACACCATCTACTGCAGCCAGTTACACACACACAAGTCTACTATTTTTTATATACAAATCCCTATTCATTAACTATATATTTTGCATTCAATTTAAAACCAAATTCAGTAATTCGGCTTTCTAATTGGCGGTCAAGCACGTCTATTGGCTCTGTTTTTTTCCTAGCTTCCGTATCATTCCGAGCGTTGCAACCGGGGCATGTTATAAGAGGAAAAACATATTTTTATCAAAAAAACATACTCACAAAAATAATAATTATTCAAAAATTAAGTAACATGATAATAGAGAATCTATATTGGAGAGGATACTAATTATTTTTCTCCATTACAACAGAGATTGAAATATTGATTTGTTAACTTTCTTTAAATGTGATTAATTTTTATTTGATTGCTTCAGCATGTATTAGTCAATAATAAGAGCAAACGTTAACCATAGAACTTGATAATATATTATTTGTGGAAATAATAAATTGTAAATAACTCCGAAATAAAATATCAAATCTTTAAATTCATAGATTACTTAAAAGATTAACACACAAATCATAAATTACTTGTTAGGTTTACAAAGTTGAAATCATCACTTTACAGAGTTGTGTACAAAGATTTACAAATTTGAAAACTTGAATTTAATGAGTTGGATAACTTTCGACATTCTAGATGGTCCCGACAAAAAGACAATAGTTGGGGGATTTAAGTTGGGATTGATTTTTTTAGGGGGATTTGAAATCAACAATTTACAAAGTTATGTACCGATGTTTGTAGACTTAAAAACTTAATTAGATTTAGAAATGTTTTAGAAGGTAGATCACCGCTAGCAATTTTCTAGAAGATCGAAAATAGATAGTTGGAGAATTTGATCTAAAATTGAGTCTGGAGACAACTAGCATGCATATATCATATTGCCATGAATCATCCATCTTGATATTTTCATTTTAACGCAATATGACGAATATTCACTTAAAAAACAGTAAAACAAATAAAACTATATATATAATCTCGGTGACGTACCTCAAATTTTACTTACAAGCTACCATGTATATATATATATAGATAGATATAAATATATGATGGTTTGTCAATGTGTAACATCAGCAACAGATACTATTAAACTGCAATAAGTCAACACAGCAATCATAATTAATGCAATAGAGATTAATTATAATTAATGTAACATCGCTTCCACTACCATGCATATAGAGAAGGAAATACGTGACACGCGTGACGTGACGTGACCAACACGCCGTGATTTGGTCACGTGACGTGATCAATGTTTTTTTTTTCACGTGACGTGACGTGACGTGATCAAAATAGTGGCAGACGATCACGTCACGCGAATGGTCACGTCACGCGTAGTCACGCCTTGACTACACGTGACGTGATATGACGTGACATATCACATTGAACTTTTTTTTATATTTTAATTTAAATTGTTGAAAATTTAGAAAAAATATATCCAAAAATATGAAAATTATAAAATTTGTAAAATAAGTAAATAATGTTGCAAAAATTAACTAGTAAATAATATTCTAAAAATTGTCAAATTTTTTGGATAAAAGATATTTAAGCCCGTTTCATTAAGAAACATAGTTTTTACAAACAGCCACAAAAGAAAAGTCTGAATATACTATGAATATACTACATAAACATAGCCTAATAGTGCAAGCCAGCCAAGCAATCCGTGACTATGCGTGTTTACGTGATTACACGTGACAGTACGTGATCACGTGATGTGTTTTATAACGTGACGTGACGTGACGTGATCACGTGACGTGACGTGACGTGATTAGTTTACGTGACGTGACGTGACGTATAATTTTTGTTAAATACAGTCACGTCACGCAACACGTGAGTCACGTCACGTAATCGACACACGTGACGTGACGTTACGTGACGTGACTGATCACGCCGTGACAAATTTCCTTCTCTACATGCATATGTTCCTGTCGAGTCACCGCGGTGTAGCACGAGTCGGCACGTGCCAACATTAGGTGGGGTCCGGATCCCCTAAAGTAACCCAATCTTTGGGTTTTGAATCGAGACCGTCCGATTCGAATTTATCGCTTGGGATCGTCTCGGGATTCGAATTCGTCATCGGGATGTGTGCTCTCAATTCGGGAATGAATTTTCGCGGATTCGAATCGGACGGTCCCGATCTAAAACCCAAAAATTGAGTTACTTCACTGGATCCGAATTCTCTTAGGTGGGGGGAGGGGGGATTTAAGTTTTGCTTTTTGTTTAGAATCTAGATCAAATCTGACTATTTAAATTAATCCCATCGATTGTACTGTTTGGGAATTGAGAAGTTCGAATTTAAATATAATTGATTGTATATATATAGATTGAATTATAGATACGAAATTCGTAAAATAGTTCGAGTAAAATCTGATGCGATTATTATATATGTTATTTTTATTACGAAATTTTCTGTATTACATGCATAATAGCACAACTTTATTCATTTGTATTTTCAATGTCAAATTCAAACTGTTAATCATCTTCAATATTATTATGCAAGATACGTTCATGTAAAATTTTCTAATTTTTTTTAGTTCATTTTATAGTTTATTAAGTAGTCGCAAAATGAATATATCTAGCAAAATATGATAGATTAATTTTAATGTTTTTATTTTTCGTTCACTTGATCTAGTATAAAGAAAGCTTCAAAATTTTACATGACGAGAACAAATTTATAAGAAATTTACATTCGACATATCAATAACAAAACATAAGAGCATGAATTAGATTAATTTTGCGTATGCGGCAAATTTAATTTTCCAGTTTTTTGGGATTAGGTTTGATTCTAGCTGGCCCAACAATCTTTTTCATTGATGTTGGGTTGTCTGATAAGAAAAATTAGGCTCTCTTCTTCTAATAAAAGACTAGGCCTAATTTTTTTTTAGCCCAGGTGAAGAACCTGATACATAATAAGTAGTAAAGTTGGCTAGGAGAAAAAGTCGTAAGACGGTGATTACTCAAAGGTCGACAGTTCGAGGCCCGGTCACATAATGATAGAAAGTGCATGATTGAAACAAGTAGAAAAAATTGGAAATGTTTGATTGAACCAAAGAAGAAGAATAAAGAATCATATAATGAGAAACCTAATATAATATGTTGGGAGCTAAAAAACCAGACTACCTCAACTCAAAATTTCGAAAATAATAATCACACTGTAGCAAAATTCCAGGCCCAAAGTAGCAAAATTTGAACTCAGGCCCAAAGTAGCAAATTTGAACTCAGGCCCAAAGTAGCAAAATTCATTTATTAATTATTTATCCACTAATCCTTAAAGTGGCGAGCCCAATATTCAGCAAGGCCCAATATTCGTCAAGGATCCTTGCGTCAAAGATCTAGTGGTTTTAATCGTCTCCGGTATTCTTTCCTTGAAAGAAAAAAGAGATGATTTTTTCTCAAAAAAGAAAAAGAAAAAGAAAAAAGAGATGATTTTGACCGTTTCACCCATACCTCTGAAAATCGGTCGATTTTGAGTTGACTCGGTCGAGTCGGACTGGAATCGGCCAGACCGAGCTGAGTTAAGCCCGAGTTACACAGATAACAAGTTTTATCATGAAAATCAATGGAATCATTGGAGCGATTCTCTCGTCGATGGACCAACTTTTTTTTTTTTTTTTTGCATGGGTTGTCAAAGGAATTTGGGGGAAAAAATAGGCAAGGTTCTAAAAAAGAAAATGAAATGTAAGATATTATACAATATTAAATAGATGTAGTGTACATGCAGTGTTTTGTTTTATTTTGATAATTCGGCTTGATTTTATAGTGGGCTATGAATCTCCTCTCCAGTTCTTCATCCATTTTTATGCAATTAACACATTCATCCTCAAAAAATCAATGACAAAACTGGAGATAATATAAGAAGTGACGTGTGGACCCTACCTAAATTTATCCTCTTAATTATCAAATAATTTATATTGATGCATACCTCTTGCATGCACCTAAAAATTAAATAATGATAGCTGTGAAAAACAATCTTTTTACAACTTTTTATTCTTTTTAGTACAAAAATATTCTTTTTCGAAATATTCGAGTTTCTGATCTGATTCAAGCTAATTCCCATTGATTCAGTCAATTCTGATTCCATAGTCTAACTCACCTATTCCAAATACAATTCTTTTTCGAAATATTCTTTTTAGTACCAGACAGGAGCTTGTATGCAGGGGTAAATCTGGAACAGCAAGGGTATTTTTACTGGTTTTTTCATATTTCAAAAGCTGAACTTTGAAATTCAATATAAAATCAAATAAAAATCCAAATAATATGAAATTTATGTCCATTTTATGTATTTTGAAGTCATTTACATGACTGCGCTGTTCTTTTTGTATTTTGGTCCTTTTAATAGTTCATTGGGACAGATTTGCTGACAGAGGTCATTTCTGAAGTTCTTGAGATAGAGAGAGGTCAAATACCTTTAATGCCCTCCATTGGGAACCAGACCATTGAGGCGAAGAATCCACTGTACCGACAATAGTTCCAGAAAACCTAGAAATTTAAAAATAAGAATAATGTAAATTTTAAATATATTTTCACATTTTAATCTAAGAAATTAGTGAAAGAATTTATACATGATACTTCTTTTCAGGCACATCTTCTCCTTCAAATCGCATCTTATACCTCATGCCAACAGTAAAACCAAGCTTAGCGGCCTCCATGTACTTGTTCACACTTATTATAAATTGGCTCGTTCTACAAAAGCAAACGACAAGAATAAACAACACGGAAATAATTGAATATAACCTTTTTAAGTTAGCCTCCAACCCATCATTTTGCACTCTAGTTGACTGATTCCAACACAGAAATACTTTCAAACAGCAAATTGAATAAACAAAAACAACTTATTTCCTATGTTCCATTAGGCCTAAATTAAAGGTTCAATCTGCAAAAAGTTCCAGTCAACGTGCTATTAAGTTCTACCCTTAATATATACTTCTTGTGTATAATAACAACTAGCCGGGTACCTGCACAATGAGACAAACATGACATCTTCCTGACACATTAAGCATGAAGACTGTTATATACCTAATGTTCCAGCAAAATGATAATACAGCTGCAGTAGTCTCCATTACAGTACTGGTTTAGATTACCAGGTAAAATCAGTCCAATATCAGCTACAAGTATTCAAGTAATAATTACTGGTACGACTGAATAGCGATTAAGGCTCGGATATTAAGTTTTAGAAATAAAGATCCAAAAAAGTGATTGTATCAAATTAATACCATGCAGTCATGTATCAAACCACGGTTCTGGTACTGGAACATAAGAAGCAACTGGTCAGCAAAACTAAGACACAATCTTGATGTCTACCTTCAGCAAATATAAAAAATTTACCAGATGGAAAATAAATAATGTTTTACCTAGTACAATACCAAAGTAGAACTTCCCGGCCAGTAGCTGAAAGAGACCGAAGGAGAGAAGAAACATAAATGGGCCCGACAGATTCCCATCCTCATGCAAATTGGGATCCGATCGAATGGGATTGAGGATTGAGACTGTCTTGCGCCAGATCTGTCGCGTGTTGATCCCAAGCTCCTCTAGCAGGGGCGGCTCGTCTTCAAAGTAGCCAGAGGAGGAATAGGTCATGGGGCCTCCTGAGTAGAGAAGTGGAGGGGCGGAAGAGGTGGAGGGGATGTCGAAGGGAACGAACGGGAGCGGGTTGGAGGAGCGCGGGGCTTGCTGCAATGGAGGCGGTGGGGAGGAGGATCTGGGACAGCAGTAGTAAGGCGTGGATGGAGTGGAAGAGGGGAAGATCAATGGCCGCACGGTGAAGTACTCTTTGGCCATGGCTGGAGCCTTAAGCGTTTTGAAAATGAGTTTTGAAAATGAGCACCGAGTGAAGGAAAAATACCCTAGGCGCGAAATCAAAAATGAGACCTGCGAAATGACAGCGTCGGTTATTATAAAGGCCCGATGCTAAAGACTATTAGAATCTGTTGTTTGTAATAACCGATGCTAATAAGGACATAATCAGAATCGGTTTTTTGAGAAGAACCGATTCTGATATGGCCAGCACTTTTAAGAGCGGTTGTTAATATTTAACCAATTCTGATTGTCCTTTTTAAAATCAGTTGTTTATAAAGTCCGATTCAGATATAGATCAGTATCGAATTTTGAAAAATCCGATCCTAACAGGCCGATGCTGATGTGCATTTTTCCACTGGAGGTAGCAAATTTGAACTCAGGCCCAAAGTAGCAAAATTCATTTATTAATTATTTATCCACTAATCCTTAAAATTGCGAGCCCAATATTCAGCAAGGCCCAAGATTCGTCAAGGATCCTTGCGTCAAAGATCTACTGGTTTTAATCGTCTCCGGTATTCTTTCCTTAGGAAGAAAAAACAGATGATTTTGACCGTTTCACCCATACCTCTGAAAATCGGTCGATTTTGAGTTGACTCGGTCGAGTCGGACTGGAATCGGCCAGACCGAGCTGAGTTAAGCCCGAGTTACACAGATAACAAGTTTTATCATGAAAATCAATGGAATCATTTGGAGCGATTCTCTCGTCGATGGACCAATTTTTTTTTTTTTTTTTTGCATGGGTTGTCAAAGAAATTTGGGGGAAAAAATAGGCAAGGTTCTAAAAAAGAAAATGAAATGTAAGATATTATACAATATTAAATAGATGTAGTGTACATGCAGTGTTTTGTTTTATTTTGATAGTTCGGCTTGATTTTATAGTGGGCTATGAATCTCCTCTCCAGTTCTTCATCCATTTTTATGCAATTAACACATTCATCCTCAAAAAATCAATGACAAAACTGGAGATAATATAAGAAGTGACGTGTGGACCCTACCTAAATTTATCCTCTTAATTATCAAATAATTTATATTGATGCATACCTCTTGCATGCACCTAAAAATTAAATAATGATAGCTGTGAAAAACAATCTTTTTACAACTTTTTATTCTTTTTAGTACAAAAATATTCTTTTTCGAAATATTCGAGTTTCTGATCTGATTCAAGCTAATTCCCATTGATTCAGTCAATTCTGATTCCATAGTCTAACTCACCTATTCCAAATACAATTCTAATTTTGAGAGCCATGATTTCACCTATTCTTGGTTTTTGTACCAATTTGCAAAGCTTGTACCATTGTAATACATGCTAAAATTGGCTACTGTAAATTTTCTGGCACTGGGACCAGTCGGTACCAGCAGTGTTTTGTGTATTGGTACGCTGTTCTAATTTATCCATGGGTCTATCTTATAAATTTTCCATCTGTTGGCAAGTAGTACAAGTCAGAGAGCCCAAATTAATCAAGAAAGTTACAATACAACATTGTCAGTATCCACACTAAAAGAAATTGGGAGGGAGGAAAAAATCACAGGTCAAGGAAAGAAAATAAGGCCACGTCTCAATTTAACAAAGCCTCAAACTAAGAAAGAAGTCAAGAAAAGAATTTTTAGAAGTCAATTTTTACGGCATGATTTTATATTAAATTAGTTACAAAATTTATATATTTGACATGTGAACGCATTATCAAGCTGTGAAGTAGAACAATTTCAACAATTTGGATTCGTCGTTTGATGTTAATCCGATAGGTTTTTGTAGTTAAACTCACCAAAGACTTGGTGAGCTTAAAAACACCTTAGTTATAGAACTTGTCATAAACCTGAAATTCTGCTTTTTAAATTTTTAATCAATAGAGTGACATAACCGAAAGGCTTGGGTTTTATTTCTAGTCTATCCCAACTTGTTTGGGACTAAAGGCTTGGTTGTTGTTGTTGTTGTTGTTGTAGAGTGATATAACCAAACGGTATAATTTAATTGCATTTAAAAAGAATAAAAGTCAGCTAGCTTAATTATTACGAGGGCATACTATTTCAAATTTGACTCAAGAACATGCCAAACAGAAACCCATAAGAATGGGAAACAACAAATTTAGAAAATGATCATTATGAAACTAGTATGGATGCATGATTAATTGAAAAGTAGTTGCCTGGATGATTAATTGAGTTAAATTGTCCATTAATTAATTTTTTTTAATGCTCTAGTATGGAGTCCCGACTAGTATGACATCAGTGTCATATGACACTAACTTCAAAATTGATTGAATAAACTTCAAACGACTAATCCAAACCGTTCAAACCGATTTACTTTATGTGTGATGCATTTACATGCAAATTTTTTATATTTTTGAGTTATTTTAGTATCAAATCAAGTGGTAAATATATTGAAAAATGCATGTATTAAAATTAATTTAAAAACTAACACATTTGACCGCTTGACTTGAAACAAAATAAATTATAAAAATTATAAATTTTGCATGTAACCGCACAACTAATGAAGTAGATCGGTTTGAACGGTTTGGATTCACCGTTTGAAGTCGATTCGATAGGTTTTGAAGTTGGTGTTATATAGGATGAAATGACACTGATGTTATATTAGCCAAACTCCCTAGTATGGTTCAAGTTTAGATGATAAGTTTTGCTGTGTGAATATCAACACTTAGCACTAGTATGGTTCAAATTTAGATGTTTGAATTGTGAATCCAATAATATAGAATCTTTTTGCCACAAACAAATTTACTAAATAAGTAACAAATATGTTTTTAAAATTCATATATATACATGTTCATACTTAATACAGATTCAGAGTTATGTTGCTGTCCAATGACACCGCAAATTCTTCAATGAAGGCTTCTTATTTCCCTCCCAACTCAACCCTTTCTCCACTGAATTCACATCCTCTGAGATATCTCATATTGTACATGACTTTTTGTAAAATCTGAACCGTTCAAAGACGTTATGCACGAATCTCAAAGCTCAAATAATACTGCCCCTGCGCTATCCCCGAATGGGAACCGGACATGTCGGTCACCCAATTTATGAGATATCTCAGAGGATACACACTCTTCTCCACTAGTGGGTAATTCAAAGATGACAGCTAGGTAGCACACCAAAGTCAACTTTTTTGACATCCAAGTCCCTATTCATGTACTATGTTCCAGCACGTCTGTTGGCTCTCTTTCTCAACTACAGTGTATAGAATTGATAAGTCGATCAACTTTGCCTCATGTCTCTATTCATATTAATTCCGCTGGTGTGCTGGAGTCATTACACACCATCTACTGCAGCCAGTTACACACACACAAGTCTATTGGCTCTGTTTGAATTCCTAGCTTCCGTATCATCCTGTCTCACCACTGATGAGAATATAAGAGGGCCAGCCCTGATACCCATATAAGCAACCACACACAACCTGTAAGTTGGGCTTTTAGCATTTTAGCAATGAGGTTCAATCTTCTCTCACATCTCAAGCACAAGCTCTCCTCCATTGGAAATCCACTCTCCAGACTCAACAACCTCTTTCATCTTGGAATCTGCATGTCCACCCGTGCAACTGGACTGGAATCACTTGCCATGACACTTACAAAAGAAGGCAAGTTATCACTAAAATTCATATTTCCAACAAGGGTCTAGTTGGAAAATTAGATGCTCTAAATTTCTCTGCTCTTCCATCCACCAGAATTTTTAATATCAGTCATAATAAACTCAGTGGAGTAATTCCTCCATCAATATGTCTCTTCTCAAAACTCACATATCTTGGTCTCCAAGATAATGTTCTCAGCGGTTTGATTCCGCCAAGGATTGGAAACTTAACCAATCTTGTCACTCTGTATCTTTGGGGTAATAATCTCTCCGGACCAATCCCTCCTGAAATAGGTGAACTTACACATTTGAAATATTTAGAATTATCATTAAACATTTTGAGTGGAGAAATACCTACTAATTTTGGAAACTTAACCAATCTTGTCAATATGCGTCTTTGGAGTAATAAGCTCTCCGGATCGATCCCTCCTGAAATCGGAAAACTTGGAGATTTGACAGATTTAGAATTATCAGAAAACTATCTGAGTGGACTAATACCTACTAATTTAGCAAACCTAACCAATCTTGACGCTCTATATCTTTGGGGTAATAGTCTCTCTGGACCAATCCCTCCCGAAATAGGTGAACTTCCACATTTGACAAGCTTAGAATTAATAGAAAACCATTTGAGTGGAGAAATACCTACTAATTTTGGAAATTTAACCAATCTTGTTGAGCTGAGTCTTTCGAGTAATAAGCTCTCTGGATCGATCCCTCCTGGAATCGGAAAACTTGGACATTTGACATATTTAGATCCATCAATAAACTATCTAAGTGGACAAATACCTGCTTCTTTAGGAAACTTAACTAGTCTTGTCTATTTGCTTCTTTCGGATAATAATCTTTCCAGATCAATACCTCCTGAAATTGGCAGACTTACATATTTGATAGAAATAGAACTACATAATAACTTTTTAAGTGGAGATATTCCTAGTGTTCTAGGAAACCTGAGTAATATGAACGTCATTCATCTCTCATCAAATTCTCTATCGGGGGTAATACCGGCAGAACTCGGTAGTTTAAAAAGATTGATTGATCTAAATTTAAGTCACAACAATTTCATTGGAAATGTACCAAAAGAGTTGGGAATGTTACATGCTTTAACATATCTTGATATATCGTCAAACAGTCTAACAAGTATGCCAAAAGAACTTGGCAACTGTGTTAATCTTGAATTACTAAACCTCGGCAATAATAGGTTGACTGGAAAAATTCCATCTAATTTTGGAAACTTAGTACACTTACTGGACCTCCTAGATTTAAGCTCAAATTTTTTAAGCGGGGAAATACCAATAACGCTAGAGAAATTAATCATGTTACAAAATCTTAATCTATCTCACAACAACCTAAGCGGTCAGATTCCATCTTCATTGGGCAACTTGTTAAGTTTGTCAACCGTGGATTTGTCATACAATCAACTAGAGGGTCCAGTGCCTGATAAAAAATTCTTTCAGAATGCCCTAAAACAATGGTTCCTACACAACAAAAATCTTTGTGGCACTGTTCAAGGTTTGCCCCCATGTGATGGGTTTGTTAAAGACAAGAATGCTTCAACTAGACTACGAATGGTTAAGTTGATAGCAACTCTAACTTGTTGTGCTGCATTACTAACATTTTTCTTACTCTGGCTACTTTACCTACTTTACTCAAAAAAGAGAAACGCAAAACCAGGGCACATTGGCAATCCTAGTAGAGGAGAAATTTTTTCCGTGTGGAATTTTGATGGAAGAGATGCATATGAGGAGATAATAAGGGCCACTGAGAATTTTGATGAGAAATACTGCATTGGAAGTGGAGGCCATGCAAGAGTTTACAAAGCGATTTTAGAGCCAGATAACCTCATAGTAGCTGTAAAAAAAATCCAGTTAATGGGCAGTGAAACTTCAGTAGATCTTGAAGCATTCCACAGAGAAATTAGCACTATAACTCAGATCCGACACCGCAACATTGTTAAATTATTCGGTTATTGTTCCTCACCTCAAAATAAATTTCTTGTATACAAGTATTGTGAGAAGAGGGATTTACATAATATTCTCAATAGTGAGGAAGCAATAGAACTGGATTGGGAAAAGAGAATGGTTATATTGAGAGATGTTGCATGTGGTCTCTCACATTTGCATCATGATTGCTATCCACCAATTGTACATCGGGATGTAACTTCTAGAAACATCTTGCTCGATTCTGAGTTTACAGCAAGTATCTCAGATTTTGGTACTGCTAAATTTCTCAAGCCAGAGTCTTCTAATTGGAGCATGCTTGCTGGAACCTTCGGTTACATAGCACCAGGTTCTGTATACTTAAACACCCTATTGTCATACTTTAATTTCCATCACTATAATTGTATAAAAAATATAGTGGCAATAAATGCAATCTGAATTTTTTTTCTTTTGCAGAACTAGCTTATACCATGAGGATGACTGAAAAATGTGATGTATATAGTTTCGGAGTAATCATGTTGGAACTGCTTATGGGAAAGCACCCTGGTGATATGATCAATTTGTCGGCTTCTAATGAAGATGAAATCATACTCCAAGATATCCTTGACATACGCATTGAACCACCAATTGGAGAATTCATCAATGAAATTCTCAAAATTATTCATATTGCTTATGAGTGCTTGAATAATAACCCTTCACTCCGTCCAACAATGCAAGAGGTGGTGAATAGTTTCTAGAAGTGAATAGCGCGCCAGCTCATTCATATTTCTAGTAGTACCTTTTATGTTTAAATATTAGTAAGAATTCAGTTTTAGAGAATGATGCTTTATTTCATATTTTATATTTGAAAGTTTTTATGGTTTCTTAATATTCACTTATTCTTATTTACGTACGGTGAGAAATGTTCATTGTGCTTGTAATATTATTGTAATATCTTCTGTGTTCTGTGAGATTATCTTGAAAAATTCATCGTGCAGTAATGATATTCAATTTCAACCTATAGGCTATGAATAATTTCTTTTTCACTGGTCATCAAATATGATGAATATACTAATAAAACAGCCAGTAAATTGATTTAATTATCTGCTCAGAAAAAAATACAAACTTACCTACTAAGACTGTGGTAATAAGTATGTTGAAAATCATATTTGATAATCATTAATCATTCAATTGACCATATATTATTTGTAATGTTGTGAGTTAATTTTTCAAACATTTTTTATTTTATTATTTAAAAAAGTAAATGATATATTTTTAATTTACAAGATCTACAACTATATACATTTTTGCAATATTTTGTTGCATTATGCATGAATTTTTATACAATATTATTGTTTACTATTTTTCATTATGGAAAATATCAATATAGTATATGAATAGGCCAACAATCTTGTCAGTATTTCTTAGTTGGCTTCTTTTGTTCATTAGTATAAAATGGAGGGTTCAGTCATTATTACTGGTTAATGATGTCATATTGACATTTACTCAGTGATTTCAGAATAACTGTGATTAACGAGGTTGTCCTACTATAGAAAAAACTTTTTTCTTTTTAAAGTTATTCCGCAGAAATTTTGACTCGTTTTATTACTCTGTAAATTTCATACTTCAAATTAAGTTACTGACATAATTGCTGATATCGTGAGTAATCTTATTTGTAAATATGCTCTAGGGTTTCCTGTTATGCAGAGGGATCAACAGAGCTGAAATGAGGTCTCCGGTGTAATGGAGGAGCAATACCACACATGATGCTCTCCAAGGCATTCTATACATCCGCAATATTGAGATGGCACCTTGCGGAATCTCTCAGATACATGATGAAACACCTCGTAAGTGAGACTAGGGCTCCACATGTCTTAGCAACAGCACAGATCGTCGAAGCTGGTGATAGGTACCGCACCTGGTCTATCGCTGATGTAGCAAAAGAATTAAGTCTGCTCATGCTGCATTGATTGCCAAACTAAATCTTTTGGAATTACCAATTATGAATCGCCATGCATTTACCATTTATTTGGTGGGATAGGTGGTCCTAAAATGAAAGGCTGGTAAGAACTGGATAAGGATGCAGTGTGTCGCTGAGTTTTGGTATTAGGGGATTATACTGTTTTATGGGCTATTTTGTTGTCTTTACTTAAAACATCAGCTTGTATTTTGGACAATGAATTCATTAATTTTGAGGAATTTAGTGTAATACCAAATTGGTATTAATATTTTTTTACTTTTTTAGATCATGTCAGATCAAAAGTTATGTGTTTATTTTTGCTTTACTGGGTAATTTTAAAATTGAGGAGTCACCGAATCATCAGATCATGAAAGAACGGTTAAGATTATCAGAGGTCATCCAATGTCATTGAAGAAAGCCGATAATTCAGTGACCTCACGATGTTGTAAAAAAAGACCCGTAGTTGCTAAGGATTAATTAGCTAGTGCAATAATACTAACAATTGTTTTTCTCAGTTCATCAAATATGATGAATATACTAATAAAGCACGCAGCAATGAAATTTAATTATCTGCTATGATAAAAATAATAACTTTTCAGTATGAATAAGAACAATTTTGTACTTGTTATTCTTGTAGTAATTTGTAAGTACAAAATCGTATTTGATAATTACGAATCATTTATTTAACCGTATATTAGTTGTAACTGGCAATCAAGATGAATTTTCTAACATTTTGAATAGTCAGCCGTGTTGCTCTCCATAGTCAAATGACAGAACGGATGAAGTCTTCCATGAAGTGAAAGGCTTCTTATTTCCTACCGAACGCAACCTTATCTTGCCGGGCCTGACTGTTACGTTAATGATGATTGAATGTATCTGGAGCATGGTTGATTCCTAGAAGACAGGTAGGTAATACCAGTGTACTATTTATCTGATAAATATGAATCATTCATTTAACCGTATATTATTTGTCATTACAACCAAGATGATTTTTCTTAGAGCCTGTTCGGATGCTTGGGTTTTTGTGGAAAAAAACAGAATATGGATATTTAACCTCAGAATCGTTCGGCAGCTTGATATTTTCCTAATTAAATTCTCAATTAATTCTCAAAAGGTTCCCTTCTTCTCTTCCAACAACACTATTCTTATAGGAAAAAACAAATTGAGTAAAACATCATGATTAAGTTTTCCCAATTGGCGCAGCTGATGCGAAAATCAATAAATTTAGTTTTCATCTTGGCATGATTAAGCTATTTTATCATAATTATTAATATCAAATTGGATTTAGCTAATTTTTTTATTTTGTATAAATATTTTCTTAATTTATTTGTATCCATTGTCTTATTTTATTTAGTTATAAAAATATTTATATTTTATAAAATAATAATTAATAAGTAATGTTATGTTATTTTTTAATCTATTTTATTGAATTACATTATTAATAATTTTATAAATATAAATAATTGTATGACACCAATCATTTTTGAAAGAAAAATAAGATTTTTCATAACTAATCCCACAGTACAACTGAACACCTATTTCAACACATTTTCATAATGAATTCCGTACCTACCATAGTGACAAATGAATAGGTTCGACGGGGTACAAAATTTGTGATTCGGGAATAATCGGATATAATTCGGAAATGATTTGGTACCATAAGAAAGCTAAAAAAAAAAAAAAAAACCAAAAAAAAAATTCAAATTTTTTTTACAAAAATTAAAAAAATTCATTTTTTTGTGTGTTTTATTCGCGAATAATTTGTGATTCGCATTTTATTCGCGAATAAAACGTATTATACTTTTTTGCATTTTATTCTGTGTCCGGTTCAAAAACGTCAAAAATCCGAATACAACGCGAATAATCCATGGATTTTTTGTGAACCATGTTACTATGGTACCTACTCATACGCATGGGTTTCTACTTATTTAAAGGTGGGTTCCTGTGCATATCAAATCTCATCCCGTGTAATTCCGTGACAAATGAACATGCCCTTACATTTTTGAATAGTCAGCAGTGTTGCTCTCCACAGTCCAATGAAGTCTTCCATTCCATGAAATGAAGGGTTCTTATTTCCCTCCGAACCCAACCTTGTCCAGCTGACCGTGACTGTTACGTTAATGATGATTGAATGTAAGAGGTGCTGAATAGTATCTAGAAGTGAATAGCCAATTGCCTCATAAATTATGGTAGTATCTTCTATGTTTAAAGATTAGTGACCTCAGGAGTCAGGACATCGTCAAAAAAGACTCGTATTTGCCAAGGAATAATCAGTGCAATTATACTTGCAATAAAAGCGGACATGGACTTGACAATTACCTATAGGATATGAATTTTTTTTTTCTCAGTTCATCAAATATGATGAATATACTAAAGTAGGCAGCAATATGATTTAATTATCTGCTAAGAAAAAAATACTAACTTTTATGTATGGATAAGAACAATTTTGTACTTATTATTCTTGTAGTAATTTAAAAGTACAAAATCGTATTTGATAATTTTGAATCATTCATTTAACCTTGATAATTTTTCTAACTTTTTGAATAGTCAGCCGTGTTGCTAGATCTCCGTTGTCTTCCATGAAAATGAAAGTCTTCCATGAAAATGAAATTCTTCTTGAATGTGATTTCCCACCAAACCCAACATTATCCTGTCGGCCATTACTGTAAAGTTAATGATAATTGAATGTACATGGAGCATGGTTAATTCATAGACGACAGGTATGTAACACCACTCTACTATTTATTTTATATCCATGTCTCTGTCATAAAATAGGAACTTCGGAAATCCGGGCACAATTTTTCAATTATGCATTTCTTTTGGAATTTCCAATTTTGAATCGCCATGCATTGGTCTTTTGGAATTTCCAGTCATTTTTTTATTTTATTTTCAAACAATTTGCATATATTTCAGGAATATATTCACTAATAATTTGCAAATTAACTTTTGGTTTGAAAATAATTATTTATGCAAATAATTTCACTTCTAATTTGAAATATAATGTCTTATTGAAAATAATTATATCAGAATTTATTTAAAGAAAATAATGTAGTTCAATAACCCTACATGTTTATCTAAATTTTTATTTATATGTGCTCGCTAATATTCGATAACAAAATATCTCGATGGATAGGACTAATAATATTAATATTTTTGGAATGTTTATCAAGATCTTTTTTGATCCGCGCTGTCCTTGCGAGTCAACTTAATCCAACTTGTTTTATCCAATATTTATTTATATGTGTTCGTTAATATTTGATAACAAAATGCCAGATGGACAACTCCAAACGTGTTGCTCTCCACAGTCAATGACACCCCGAATGAAGGGTTCTTAATTTCTTATTTCCCTCCCATCCCAACCTTATCCAGCTGGCAGGAACTGTTATGTTATTCATCATTCAATGTACATGGAGCATGGTTAATTCACAGACGACAGGTAGGTAACACAAGCCTATTCATAAAATATGTTGCATTCAATTCTAACCAAGCACGTCTATTGACTCTTTTATCTACAGAACTGACAAGTCACACCACTTAGCTTATAAAAGGGCCAGCCCTGATGCATTTTAGCTATAACCTGAGCACTAAGCATTAATTTTTAGCACAATGAGGGGCATTCTGTTGTTCCTTACACTACTCTTTCTACTCCCTCTTGTACAATCTTCTCTCACATCTCAAGCACAAGCTCTTCTTCATTGGAAATCAACTCTGCAGACTCAACAACCGCTTTCATCTTGGAATCTACATGTCCACCCGTGCAACTGGACTGGAATCACTTGCCGCGACACTTACAAAAGAAGGCAAGTTATCACTAAAATTCATGTTGCCCACAAGGGTCTAGTAGGAAAATTAGATGCTCTTAATTTCTCTGCTCTTCCATCCATCAGAATTTTTAATATCAGTCATAATAAATTCAGTGGAGCAATTCCTACATCAATATGTCTCTTCTCAAAACTCACATATCTTGGTCTGCAAGATAATGTTCTCAGCGGTTTGATTCCGCCTAGCATTGGAAACTTGACAACCATAAAAGGTTTGTCTCTTTGGGGTAATAAGCTCTCTGGATCAATCCCTCCTGAAATTCGCAAACTTAGACATTTGTCACATATAGACCTATCAGAAAACTTTCTAAGCGGAGAAATACCTTCTAATTTAGCAAACCTAACCAATCTTGTCACTCTGTATCTTTGGGAAAATAATATCTCTGGACCAATCCCTCCTAAAATAGGTGAACTTACACATTTGACAGATTTAGAACTATCAGGAAACTATCTGAGTGGACCAATACCTACTAATTTAGCAAACCTAACCAATCTTGTCACTCTGTATCTTTGGGGTAATAATCTCTCCGGACCAATACCTCCTGAAATAGGTGAACTTACACATTTGACAGATTTAGAATTAGCAAGAAACCTTCTGACCGGAGAAATACCTACTAATTTTGGAAATTTAACTAATCTTGTCTATCTGCGTCTTTGGAATAATATGCTCTCCGGATCGATCCCTAAAGAAATTGGTAAACTTAGAAATTTGACAAGCTTACAACTATCAGAAAACTTTCTGAGTGGACTGATCCCTCCTGAAATTGGTAAACTTGGAGATTTGACAGATTTAGTTCTAGGAAGAAACAATCTAAGTGGACCAATACCTACTAATTTAGCAAACCTTACCAATCTTGTCACTCTGCCACTTTGGGATAATAATCTCTCCGGACCAATCCCTCCTGAAATAGGTGAACTTACACATTTGACAGATTTAGAACTATCAGGAAACTATCTGAGTGGACCAATACCTACTAATTTAGCAAACGTAACCAATCTAGTCACTCTGTATCTTTCGAGTAATAAGCTCTCTGGATCAATCCCTCATGAAATTGGCAAACTTAGACATTTGACAGATATAGACCTATCAGAAAACTTTCTGAGCGGAGAAATACCATGTAATTTAGCAAACCTAACAAATCTTGTCACTCTGCTACTTTGGGATGATAATCTCTCCAAACCAATCCCTCCTGAGATAGGTGAACTTACACATTTGACATATTTAGAACTATCAAGAAACTATCTTAGTGGACCAATACCTACTAATTTAGCAAACCTAACCAGTCTTGTTTATTTGGATCTTTATCATAATAATCTCTCCAGATCAATACCTCCTGAAATTGGCAGACTTACTTATTTGATGGAAATACAACTAGATAATAACTTTTTAAGTGGAGAAATTCCTCGTGCTCTAGGAAACCTGAGTAATATGAACATCGTTCATCTCTCATCAAATTCTCTATCGGGGGTAATACCAGCAGAGCTCGGTAGTTTAAAAAGATTGTTTGAACTAAATTTAAGTCTCAACAATTTCATTGGAAATGTACCAAAAGAGTTGGGAATGTTACATGCGTTAACATATCTTGATATATCGTCAAATAGCCAGACAAGTGTGCCAGAAGAACTAGGCAATTGTGTTAATCTTGAATTATTAAACCTCAGCAGCAATAGGTTGACAGGAAAAATTCCAACTCATTTTGGAAACTTAGTACACTTGCTGGACCTCCTGGATTTAAGCTCAAATTTTTTAACCGGGGAAATACCAACAACACTAGCACACTTAATCATGTTACAAAATCTTAATCTATCTCACAACAATCTAACCGGACAGATTCCGTCTTCCTTGGGCGACATGTTAAGCATATCTATGATGGATTTTTCGTACAATCAATTAGAGGGTCCAGTGCTTGATAAAAAGTTTTTTCAGAAAGCCCAAAAACAATGGTTTATACACAACACAAATCTTTGTGGCACTGTCCAAGGTTTGCCCTCGTGTGATGTATTTGTTAAACATAAAAATGGCACAACTAGACTACGAAAGGTTACGTTGATTGCATCTTTAACTTGCGGAGGTGCATTACTGACCTTGTTCTTACTCTGGCAACTTCACCTCCTATACTCAAAAAAGAGAAATGCAAAATCAGGGCGCACTGGCAATCCGAGTCAAGGAGACATTTTTTCCGTGTGGAATTTTGATGGGAGAGATGCATATGAGGAGATTATAAGGGCCACTGAGAATTTTGATGAGAAATACTGCATTGGAAGTGGAGGCCATTCAAGAGTTTACAAAGCAATTTTAGAGCCAGACAACCTCACAGTAGCTGTAAAGAAAATCTTGTTAGCAGGCGGAGAAACCTCATTAGATGTTGAAGCATTCCACAGAGAAATTCACACTATAACCCAGATTCGACACCGCAACATTGCTAAATTATTTGGTTATTGTTCCTCACCACAAAATAAATTTCTTGTATACAAGTATTATGAAAAGAGAGATTTGTATAATATTCTCAACAGTGAGGAAGCAATAGAACTGGGTTGGGAAAAGAGAAAGGTTATATTGAGAGATGTTGCATGTGCTCTCTCACATTTGCACCATGATTGTTATCCACCAATTGTACATAGGGATGTAACTTCCAAAAACATCTTGCTCGATTCTGAGTTTACAGCAAGAATCTCAGATTTTGGTACTGCTAAATTTCTCAAGCCAGAGTCTTCTAATTGGAGCATGCTTGCTGGAACCTACGGTTACATGGCACCAGGTTCTGTATACTTAAACACCCTATTATCATATTTTAATTTCCAATACTATACTTGTATAAACAAATATGGTGGCAATAATTGCAATCTGAATTTTTTTCCTTATGCAGAACTAGCTTATACCATGAGGATGACTGAAAAATGTGACGTATATAGTTTCGGAGTAATCATGTTGGAACTGCTTATGGGAAAGCACCCTGGTGACATGATCAATCTGTCGGCTTCTAATGAAGATGAAATCATACTCCAAGATATCCTTGACCAACGCATTGAGCCACCGACTAGAGAAGTCATCAATGAAATTCTCAAAATGATTCAGATTGCTTATGAGTGCTTGAATAATAACCCTTCACTCCGTCCAACAATGCAAGAGGTGGTGAATAGTATCTAGAAGTGAATAGCACGCCAACTGATTCATATTTCTAGTAGTACCTTCTATGTCGTTTAAATATTAGTTTGTGCTTGACAGTTAGAATTCAGTTTTAGAGAATAATACTTTATTTCATATTTTATATTTGAAATTTTTTATGTTTTCTTAATATCCACTTATTCTTATGTACTACGGTGTGAAATGTTCATCCTGCTTGTAATGTTATTGTAATATCTTCTGTGTTCTGTGAGATTACCATGAAATATTCGTCGTGCAATAATGATATTTAATTGCAACCTATAGGATACTAATAATTTCTTTTTCACAAATGATCAAATATGATGAATATACTAATAAAACAGCCAGTAAATAGATTTAATTATCTGCTCATAAAAAAATACAAATTATCGACTCAGACTGGTAATTAGTATGTAGAAAATTATATTTGATAATTATTAATCATTCAATTGACCATATATTATTTGTAATGTCGTGAGATGATTTTTTCAAACATTTTGTATTTTATTATTTAAAAAAGTAACCGATATATTTTTTAATTTACAAGATCGACAATTATATACATTTTTGCAATATTTTGTTGCATTATGCATGCATTTTTATACAATATTATTGTTTACTATTTTTCAATATAAATCAACATACTTTGAATGAGATGTCAGGTGTACAATATGGAATGTACTGCGGATTAGACTGGGTTTCCATTATTTCATTAGAGATGTTATTTCACAAAGTGTGATATTAATAGGCCCGTGTGATCCGGCCCAATAAGTCCCATTTATCATAACCAAAGTATCCAGCAATTTATTAGGATCGTCTAATCGAATTTAACGGCTGTGGCCTAAATGTAGTAAGAGATTTCTTAAGCAAATGCAGTAAGAGATTTATTATTTTTCTTGTCATATTTTTTAATTCCGTCATATACTAATTGTAGGCATGGTTTGGAAACTCGGCCGAGTCCGAGTCAACTCGGTATCGGCCGTGTCGGAGTCCACTAGGTATCGGCCGTGTCCGGTCCTAGTTTCACCCGAGTCTCGCACCCATGCGATTTTTTTAGCAAAACCCGGATGAACAGTGTTTGACTCGGCAGAGTCAACCCGAGTCAATCCGAGTCTGGCAGAGTCTGGCCAAGTCAACAAGTCAGGGATTATACTGCGTTGTGGGACTATTTTGCGGAAAGGTTTATGTATTAAGCAACAGTGTGTATTTATCGGGTTTTTTATGAAAAGGGTAGATTGGCACTTTTTTTTTTGAAATATTATTTACTAATTTTGAGGAATTTAATGTTATATCAGATTGTTTTTATTATGTTTGGACCATTTTATGTCATGTCAGATTGAAGATTATTTATTTATTCTTTACTAAACTCTGTGATTTTAACATTGAAGAGTCACCAATCATCGCCAGATTTTGAATGAATCTTTTTCATTTCGCCCACTCAGATATAATTCACGTCAATAATGTTAAATAGTAAAAAAATAAATTTGACGTGACAAGATGTTACATATATAAATAACAACCATCCATTTAGTTTCTGTAGGTGTTTTAAATAGAAAATTTATCAATATTTCTTTTTCTATACAAATTTGGTTCAATTAAGTTGATTTGTACTATGAAGTCTCCTCAACTTAAATATTTGAGACAATATTTAGCTAAAACTGACTTCCTTCCCTCAACTCAAATTTCGAAAGCAACAATCATATATTGCATTCTTAGTCTTGGCTCAAATTCAAACTAGGACAATTCCACTATTGCCTAAAGTGGACGTCACTTTCTAAGTTTTCCTTCCTAGCCAGTAGCCACCACCAAATATATAGTGCATCAATCTCTCTCTAGTCCTCCCTCAATCCAACCAACACACGCTCATAAAATTTGATAGCTACTCCCATTAATAATTTTTTTTAGACGGCGAGCAACTCAATTTTAATTAATTATTTTAGTTTTTTTCCTATTCAGATAATACTAGTTTTGGGCAAGATGACGATAACGTCATTATCCCAACTTTTTTATTCATAGCATTTTATAAAAATTAAATTAAATATGTAGCACCATTTGGTGAAAATTTTGAAATATAGCACTGTCGATATAATTTCATGTGTCCCGGAGGCTGCACCAAAACATCCTGGCCCCCTGCCAAGCCACTACAAAATATTCAGACCCCATCCTCTGAGATATCTCATATTCTGTGTGACCGACGTGTCCGGTGCCTATTCAGGAATATCACAAGGGCTAATATTATTTGTGCTTTGAAAATCATGCATAACATATTTTAATGGTTGAGATTTTCCAAAAAGAACGCAAAATATGAGATATCTCAGAGGATGCGAATCCCTCCTCCCCACCCGTTACAAACTATCCCGCCCCAAAAGGAAAACAGATGTACCCTCTTTTGTTATCTGTATCCTATATTCTCCTTAATTTATGTAGACTCGAGGGACATAAAATACCTAATCATGCACTACGAAATACAGATTACGCTTCTAGTACGCGAGTTTGATAATTTATCTGTTAGTTGTGTATAAGCTTATCGAAATAAATATAAAAAATATATATAACTATATATGAATATGCATATGAAAACATTTCTCCGAGCAACACACAGTATTTGTGGAAGTCAAGGGTCTTTTCATAATATAATGTTTCGTAGGAGCAAAAAAGGACTTTCCTCCACTCAAAATTTCGAAAGCAAGAATCACATACATATTACATTTTTAGTCTCTGCTCAAATATGAACTCAAGCCTAAGTAGTATTATTATATTTTCCACTAATTAATGCACAAGAGTAGCGAGTCCAATATTCGTTAGGGATCCTTGCGTGAAATGTTTAGTGGTTTAAATCATCTTTAGTTGTAATTGGCAACCAAGATGATTTTTCTAACATTTTGAATAGTCAGCGGTGTTGCTCTCCACCGTCCAATGACACGTCGAATGAAGTCTTCAATGAAAATAAAGGCTTCTTATTTCCCACCAAACCCAACCTTGTCCTCCTGGCCCTGAATGTTACGTTAATGATGATTGAATGTACATGGAGCATGGTTAATTCATAGACGACAGGTATATAACACCAGTCTACTATTTATTTTATATCCATGTCTCTATGAGTGTTGTAAATAATGATATGCACTCGTCGAACGAACGGGGTACGGTTAAGTGATTAATCGCTATGTGGTCAATTAATAAAAAATTTCCGGATAATATTGAGTTTTCATTAAAGTTATGTGCATATAATTGTAATTGTTAAAAATAATTAGTTTAACACATCAAACTTATATTCTTAAAAAAAACACATTAAAATTATTTTAACCTAGATTCATTGTTAATTAATAAAATTTATGAAATTATCATTAAAAAAATATTAGATAAGACAAGGCAACACTACTACAAAAAAAGAGATTATACACGGACAATAAAGGAGGAGCTACACGGATTTCCTACCGTGTTTAAATCGAGGGTGTACGATTAGTTCAATAACTACACACGGACTGCCCGTGTGCAATTTTAAAGATTCTACACGGATAACTTTACAAACAGCCGTGTACAACGATTAGAATGTGTCGCTCTCCATTTTACCGAGCTACACAGATATTACCTAAAAAACCGTGTACGATTCTTTTTGTACACGGACATTTAACTAAAAAACCGTGTAGCTTGACTCTTTCTACACGGACATTTAGTTAAATGTCCGTGTAGCTCTCCTCTTTCTACACGGACATTTAACTAAATGTCCGTGTAGCTCTTTTTTTTTATACACGGACTTTAGTTAAATGTCCGTGTAGAAAGAACATTTTTTTTTTTTTTTGTATTTTTTGTTTTTCGGCTAGCCTCCAGTTTTGCTAGCCAGTTTTGTTACAGAACTATTCCAGATTTTCCATATTTTCCATATTTTCCAGATTTCATATAACAAGAAATCCATATTTTCCAGATTAGCAATAAATCCATATTTTCCAGATTAGCAAGAAATTCATATTTTTCAGATTAGCCAGAAATTCATATGCAATAAATTAAATAGAACACAGTCATACAATAACACAGTCATGCAATAACACAGTCATGCAATAACACAGGCATACAATAACACAGGCATACAATAACACAGTCATGCAATAACACAGTCATGCAAAAACAAAAACAAAAACACTGGCAAAGTCAAAACAGTAAATGATGCACGAAAAGACCCTAAAAACTCTGAGATTGTAAAGAAAGTTCGAAAACTCTATATCCGACGGACGGATCAAAAGTTATGCCCTTTTTTGTGAAGCATGCGCAGGACTGAACCATCACAAGGCTCAAATGAGCTCAACTTGATATTATACAGGATCAAGTGCCTTCTGGAAAACCATTTCATACTGATGCAGGCACAACTTGATATTACACATATCTGACAGCTCAAGCTTAAGGCACACTTGATTCAGGCAACAAGCTTAAGGCACAAGACTACAGGTTGGTGTATATGAATATTAGTTGATCAAAACGGCGCTGGAAGGAGAAGTCTCTGGAAGAGAAGGGGTTCATTTATATTGGATAAAACCCTACACGGCTTTTCTACACGGATTTATACTTAACAATCCGTGTAGCTCTGTGACAATTTATACACGGTTATTTATTAAAAAAAGCCGTGTAGCATTACCCTTTATACATGGATATTTGATAAGAAAACCGTGTAGCTCTCTAACTATTCTACACGGACATATAACTAACAACCGTGTAGCTCTCTTAATATTTGTACACGGTTATTTAATTAAATATCCGTGTAGCAATTCATACACGGATTTTTGTATAATATCCGTGTAACTCTCTCAATCATTTCCACACGGTTTCTTTCCACACGGATTTTTTATCCCTAATAAACCGTGTAGCTCTCTCAAACAATTATACACTGATTTATAACTAAGTGTCCGTGTATAATTCCCCAATATTTTTAGCCTTTCACAATTTCATATTTGACACACGGTTTTTATATAAAATTAGAAAAACCGTGTACAATGTGCAGTGTAGAATTAGCTTTTTTGTAGTAGTGTATAACAAATAAATGCAGAAAAAAATGACCAACTAATTAGCCGTATAAACAGAAAAAGGATTATCGGTAACAATTTGATCACTGCTAATGACTAATCAGTCCATTAGTCGAACTAAACAACCATTTTTTACAAATATGATTTTCTATGTTCTGTGAGATTACCATGAAATATTCGTTGTGCAGTACTGATATTTAATTGCAACCTATAGGATATGAATAATTTCTTTTTCACAGATCATCAAATATGATGAATATACTAATAAAACAGGCAATAAATAAATTTACTTATCTGCTCAGAAAAAAATTACAAACTTATCGACTAAGACTGTGGTAATTAGTATGTAGAAAATCATATATATTTGATAATTACTAATTATTCAATTGACCATTTATTTTTTGTAATGTCGTGAGTTGATTTTTTCAAACATTTTCTATTGTATTATTTATAAAAGTAGTAGATATATTTTTAATTTACAATATGGACAACTAAATACATTTTTGCAATATTTTGTGGTATTATGCATTTTATATAATATTATTGATTGCTTTTGTTCAATAAAATTAAGTTTTAATGGATATGTATATAAAATCATTTTTCCTTATTGATACATTGTTAGACATGTTTTGTCTAAAATTACATATTTGTGTTTGTTAATATTTCATTTTCTCCATTGGTGGGCTGCATTTATTACACCAACTGCTGCAGTTATCAAAGACGACAGTTAGGTAACACATACACACAAGTCTAGCTAGTTCCATTTTGCATAAAATGAATCTAGTTCCATTTTGCCAGCTCTAATTAAGGATTGATAGTGCAATTATACTGGCAATAAAAGATATACAAATAATTTTTATTATTCGTTCAATAATGAGATATACAAATATACATGTATCTAGTAATGAGATTTGTTAGCTTAGAAAGAAAGTACTAATTTATCAGCAAATATTATATATAGATAAGAGCTATTTTGTATTTATTATTTGTGTGATAATAATAATTTGACAATCAAATGGCAACCGAGTTAATTTTCGAAACTTTTTTTATATTATTATTATTTAGATAATTAAGTAATTGAAATTTAAAATAACAACATCAACAACCACATACATATTTGTTATGTTTTATGATATTATGTATATGTTAAAGTTTAGTTGAGTATATTGTTGATTGCTATTTTCAATATATGGAGTTTGATAATTTATCTGTTAGTTGTGTATAACCTTATCCAAGTAAATATAAAAAATATATAATTACTCTATATAACTATATATGAATATGCATATTTAAGTCATAAATAAGAAAATATCTAGGAAAAATCTTTTCCTCAGTTCTTTGTTTTCTTGTATCCGTTCATACTCAGTCTTTTTTAAATATAAAAGTTGGTGTTTTAAAAATTTCAAATAATAGTCAATTGCATTTGACAAGATAAATCTAACGAAGAAGGAAAATTAAGGTACAATTGCGGCCTAAAAGCTGTGTACAGTATTAAAGCCCAAAATGGTCAGATTCTGAGATCATGAAAAAAGCCCATGTAAGAACTAAACTGGGTTGCCCAATAAGCCTGAAACTTGCACAGCTTAGGTTTTCCTGAAGTACTTTTTACTCAACTTCTCTCCCAAATTCGTTAACCATGCTGTAGGTTTTCCTAAACTTGCATTTGGTTAACCATGCTGTAGGCCCATAACCTGTAGACCATTATTCGTTAGGGATCCTAGCAAACCCAAACTTATCCTCCTGGCCTTGAATGGGTAAATAGCACCTACAACATTAGTGAACGAAGTCTTCTTATAATAGCACCTCTTTTGTCAGTCAACTGGACTTGTCTGTACGTGTCGATTTATTCAAAGTCTTCTTATGAACGAAGTCTTCCATTATTTTTCTAACTTTTTGACCGAAGTCTTCCTGAAAAAGAAATTCTTCTTATTTCCCACCAAACCCAACATTATTGCTGTAAAGTTAATGATGATTGAATGTACATGGAGGATGGTTAATTGATAGACGACAGGTATGTAACACCACTCTACTATTTATTTTATATCCATGTCTCTATCATAAAATAGGAACTTTGGAAATCCGGGCACAATTTTTCAATTAAGCATTTCTTTTGGAATTTCCAATTTTGAATCGCCATGCATTGGTCTTTAGGAATTTCCGGTCATTTTTTTATTTTATTTTCAAACAATTTTGCAAATATTTCAGGAATATCATTCACTAATAATTTGCAAATTACCTTTTGGTTTGAAAATAATTATTCCAGAATTATTTCAGGAATATCATTCACTAATAATTCAAAGACCACAGGTAAATAGCACCTACAACATTAGTCTACCTCTTTTGTCGGTCCACTGGACTTGTCTGTACGTGTCGATTTATTTTAAGTTTTTTTTATTTTTTTATTTCCAGCTGCCGTATCCTCTGTCTCACCGCTTAATTTATAAAAGGGCCAGCTTTCATACCTTGATAAATATGTTGGCCTGCCTACTCGTGTCATTTGACAATTCAATATTGCAATTCAATTGAATTAATTAAATTGCAAATTGTGATTGATAATTGACTAAAATTGTTGAGTGTTAATGTTTTTCTTGATTTCTGTTTAAATCTGATTTAGAATTTGGTGAAATTGATTAAAACGATTCAAGTATATAAGTTAATTTTGCCCACTGACACTACAGCAAAACCTGTCTTCAGCGACCCGCATCAGAGACCGGTTCTGTCGCCGGTCGCTGAAGACCCCAAAAAAAAAAAAAATTAAATGTATCGGAGACGAACCCTTCAGAGACCGGCGCCCGAGGCCTTCAGCGACCGATTAGGCCTGGTCGCAGAAGGGTGCCTCCTAAAAAAATTAACCCGCGCGATTATTTCTTCTTCTCTGTCAGTCTCCTCCCGCCGTTTTAGGTTTAGCCAAAAAAAAAGAAAACATCGGCCGCCCCCGCCGCCCAAGCCCCACACACAGGCCTTGTCGCCCGTCCACCCCGACTTCTCCTCTCTCTCTCTGTCTCTCTCTGGCCAGCCCAACCTCTCCTCTCTGCTGGCCGCAGCCGCTGCCGCCCGACCTCTCCTCTCTGCTGGCCACCGCTGCTGCCGCCCGATCCTCGGCGGCCCAACCCCGCTGTCGACTGACCCCGACCAGCATCTCTCTCTCTCTCTGGTACAATTTCTTTATCCCTTTCTTTTCGTGAAATGTATGAGATATTTGGCCCTGTGCACTGGACGGTTGTCAGGCAGCGCACGGTTTGGATTTTAGTAAATTGTTGGAAGCTTGTTTTCTAAAGAATTTATTTTGCTTGGGTTCTGCCTTCTTGGGTTTGATAATGTACTGTGCGGTATGCATCCGAAGGAAATATTCTATGCATAATTGGAAATATATCATTTTGTTGTTATTGTATTTTAATTTGAAAAAGTATAAGATAGCCCATTCTGTTCCCTTAGTTGGGTTCTCCATCCGAACTAAAATCGTTGAAAGAGAAAATTCTGAAAACTTCTATATATGGAAAATAAAAGATGAGCCTTTCTCTTGTTTGGCTACTCTTTTGACCAATTATAATATTTCACAAACTTTGAAGGTTGAAATGTAATAACATAAAACAAATGAGTTTTTTTTTTGTTTTCTTGTTGAATATTTCTGATGACATTGTGCATTGTATAATTGACATTGTGCATTATAATTTTCTTGTTGATATCTAATATCTTGGAATTCTTCCATTTCATAGGAACCATTTCAGGATAAAGGAGCTTAAAGATGTCCTAACACAGCTCCATTTAGCTAAGCAAGGGAAAAAACAGGTACAGAGGAACAAAGCTCTTTTAAGTCCAATTCTTTTCCAGATGTATGTAACCTTGTTACTCTTTATAGTTTAGCCCAATATAATGTCCGAGATACTCTCACTCACTCTTAAAATCATGGTGGTATCCAAGCAGAGTTGAGTTGAGGTATCCAAAGTACAATTTTCAAACGGGTGCTTCATTTAATTATATCTTGTGTTTAGGTAACTTGATGAGGTTAATAATTTCTTTTAAGGTAACACTTGCATGACATTTAATTATATCTTGTGTTTACGGTTTAGTTGAGAAGTTGGAAACTCATGATTATGTTTTAGGTTAGAAGCTGCAATAGTGTGATTAAATGGAATCCTTGTGGTACAAAGTTCATCCTTTTATTTAAGAAACAAATCTCATATCATTTCTTCATTTAGTTTCTAATGTCGTTGCTACAAAGTGTATGGCCTAATGTGCTTGAAGAAAGATCCTAACAGTTTTCTTATGATTCTTTTATGACAGGAGGAAGAAAGATCCTAACGGTTTTGTTGCTACAAAGTGTATGGTCTTCGCATTGCTTAATTTTAGGTTCATTCAGATAAAATATGTGTATATTTATAATTTGCAGGTCCGTCTATATTGTATATACCATACTTGGAGATGTTTGCATATATGTTGTTGGCAAAGACGAAATATGATGAACTTGCTTGTAAGTGCAAAGTGCTTGGTATATTCTCTTATGGGAACTTGTCTCTTTTCCGTCTCTGTTAGTATAGAGTAGAAACAAAAATTATTGTCATTCAATGTTTTAAAAAGTTAGGGGCTGTATGTTAAATTATATGGACTTAGTAAATAAACCCTTGTTAGAGGGACTTGTGTGTAAAATTCTTAATTTTCCTAACTGGGTTTGTTGTAGGTGTAAATTGATTGATTGTTGTAAATTAAATAATTGTTTGTTCAATGAGAATAAAAATGAACAGAATGAGGAAAAGAAAACAAACAACAACTAAAAAAAACAGCAACGAAAAAAAAAAACTTCTGCGAGCGACTATGGTCTCATCAGCGACCGTTTATTCGGTCTTTGATGGTCTTCCTGCCACGTCAACATATACCATCAAAGACCGACCTGATTGGTCGCAGATGAGTCATCTGTGACCGGCGCCACAACCATCTGCGACCGGTGACGTCAGTAGGAAGGTATCAGCGACGGAGCCAACTGCGACCGTTACATCTGAGACCGATTTCTGTCTTCTGCAACCGATTTCTGTCTTCTGCAACCGATTTCTGTCATCTGCGACCGGTGACATACTTATCTGCGAACGATTTGCCCGGTCGCAGATGAGTGTTTCTCCTGTAGTGTGACCCGGTAACCCGGTAATCCGAACTTTTTGCCCACTCCTGACTCAAATCCTAGCTACGCCATTGACTAGGACTCCACATGAAAAAAAAAGGTGAACTTAACCCCACTTACAGAAATTTAGCATTCAAGTCATTGATAATATGGCACCACATTATCTTCTTAATAGAAAGTGCATGACAGAATCAAGTACAATAATTGAGAAACGTTAATTGAGCCAAAGAAAAGAAAAATAAGAACCATATAAACCAGTTTAATATTTTAATTAGGAGCTAAAAGGGACTTTCCTCAACTCAAAATTTATAAAGCAAGAATCACATATTGCATTATTAAAGTAGAAAGCATCACTCATTAGATTTTCCATTAATACGTAAAGTAGATTTTCCATTAATCACTCATTAGATTTTTAAAGTTGAAAACATCACATATTGCATTCTTAAAGGTTTAGTGGTTGCAAATCAATTACTTTAGTTTTCTTTCATACGCAGAAAAAAAAAAATATATTAAAAAGATGCTTTGGGTTTTTTTGTTGTCGTTTTTTACTTTTTTTATTGAAACGGGTGAATTGCCACAATTTTTTGGAAATAAATTTATCAATTTTGAGGAATTTCGTGTAATACCAAATTGGTATCAATAAGTTTGGACTTTTTAGGTAATGTCAGATGGAAAGTTTTTTATTTATTCTTGCCTAAACCGTGTGATTTTTACATTGAGACAACGAACCATCTGTTCTTGATGAACGGTTAAGATTATTAGAGACAATCCAATGTCGTTAAAAATAGGGGAGGGCCTAGCTTTCCCCCGGCATTCATCCCCCATTTTTTCCCCAACTTAAGATAAGTAGGGGACCACAGTATTACCGTTAATAAGTGGTGGAATTAGTAGGGGACTACAACTGTTGTCACAGCATAACTACCGGCGGATAAATTGCGCAAAAGTATTCACACTTAACACAGGTTGTATTCATTCATGTAAATAAAAGTACTCATCTTTGAGAAGGTATTATATAAGGAAACATTACCACATTCAGAGCATTAATTATGCGTTAATTATGCGGAGATAGTAGGAGACCACAACTGTCGTCCACTAAAAACAGAAGAAAACGCGTAAAAAAATGGGGGGACCGCACAACCGCCATCGCAGGTGGAAATAACATCAAGTGTTAATCTATAATAATTAAGTATTCATCGAAAACTAGACACATCACTCACCCATCTTTTACACGTTTTTAGAGGTGATTTTTTTTCTCTATTCACTCTAACTAATATTTCTGACGATCTGTGAATAATTTGGCAAATCTAAAACCACAAACGTATTCTACACAATTTTCTCTTTCAAATGAGATCCATAATGACATACTTTCGAGTTGTCCATTACGCAAGTGTTCACTGACATGGTAGTATGTATTCATCCTGTCATACTAAGTATATATTCCTAATGTAAAAATTATTCATTATGTCATACTAAGTACATATATCTTATGTAAAGAAGTATTCATTTCAACTGAAACAGTATTCATCCTGTCATACTAAATATATATACCTTATGTAAAGAATTATTCATCCCAAATGAAACAATATTCATCCATTAATTTCTAACTATTCATCACATAAAAGCAATTTTACTAACTATTCACAACTACTAGTACAAGTATTCACACATAAACTATCAAGTATTTAATTCAAGTATTAATGAAGCTTTGTTCTTTGAAAATAACTCGATACTGCATGAGGAAGAGAAACATAAACACGAAAAATATTAATTGCATCTAGCGGAGGCAGAGATGGGAGAGGTAGGCGGAGGCGGAGGTGGAGGTGGAGGTGGGAGAGGGAGGCGGAGGTGGAAGGCGGAGGTGGAAGAGGGAGGCAGAGGTGGGAGGTGGAGGCGGAGAGGGAGAGGCGAGCGGAGGCGGAGGTGGGAGAGGGAGATGGGGAGAGGGAGAGGGAGAGGGAGAGAGGGAGAGGGAGGGAGAGAGAGGAAAGAAAAAGAGGAAGAAAATCTACTAATTAATTTGTAGAGACCACTAGTTAGTTAGAATTGATAATTATAGTTAGAAAAGGAAGTTAGTTAGTTGGAGAAAAAATGGAGAAATGAATCAAGGGGTAATATATAACTATCCTAAAAATAGCGTGTAAATCAGTGACATCAGGATGTCGTCCATTTCGCCTACCCATAGTTGCGAAGCATCAATTAATGCAATTATACTTGCAATAAAATTGAACATGGACTTGAAAATTGTATATAGGAAACGAATAACTTTTCTTTTTCTTAGTTCATAAAATATGATGAATATACTAATAAAGCTGGAAGTAATAAGATTTAGTTATGTGCTCAGTAATAAGATTTAGTTATGTGCTAAGAAATTATACTAACTTGTATATCGGTTAAGAATATGGATTGCAAAATCATATTTGATAATTATTAATCACTCATCTAACCATATATTATTTGTAATGGCAACTGAGTTGATTTTTCTAACATTTTGGATTGTATTATTTCTGAAAGATCTCAATTTTACCAAACGCATATAACCCCAGTACAGAACCTTTTAATTACTTGGATTCCTAATTACATATATACATTTTATATGATTCTACGGAGCTAAAATTAATTTCATAAGGGTTATATTGAGCAACAAAACAACAGAAAAATTACGGAATTTCTCTCAGGCACATGATGAAGCACATCGTAAGTGAGACTAGGGCTAGCTCCACATGTCTTGGCAACAGCACAGATCGTGGAAGCTGCATGGTGATAGGTGCCGCACCTGGTCATGCTGATGTAGCAAAAGAATTAAGTCTGCTCATGCTGCATTGATAGCAAACTAAATCTTTTGGAATTACCAATGATGAATCGCCATGCATTTACCATTTATTTGGTGGGATACGTGGTGATAAAATGAAGGGCTGGTAAGAACTGGATAAGTAAGCATTGTGTCGCTGAATTTTGGTACTAGGGGATTATACTGTTTTGTGGTTTTTTTTGTTTCTTTGCTTAGAACAGTTGTTTGTATTTTCAAAAATGAATTCATCAATTTTGAGGAATTTAGTGTAATACAAAATTGGTATTAATATTTTTTGACTTTTTTAGATCACGTCAGATGAAAAGTTATTTGTTTATTTTTGCTTAACTAGGTAATTTTAAAATTGACGAGTCACCGAATCATCAGATCATGAATTAAAGGTTAAAATATTATCAGAGGTCATCCAATGTCATTGAAGAAAGCTTATAATTCAGTGACCTCAGGACGTCGTCAAAAAAGACTTGTAGTTGCCAAGGAATAATCAGTGCAATTATACATGCAATAAAAGCGGACATGAATAATTATTTTTCTCAGTTCTTCAAATATGATGAATATACTAATTAAGCAGGCAGTAATATGCTAAGAAAAAAATACTAACTTTTATGTATAGGTAAGAACAATTTTGTACTTATTATTCTTGTAGTAATTTAAAAGTACAAAATCGTATTTGATAATTATGAAACATTCATTTAACCAAGATAAAAAATACTCAGCCGTGTTGCTCGATCTCCGTTGTCTTCCATGAAAATGAAAATGAAAGTCTTCTATTATTTTTCTAACTTTTTGACGACCGTAGTCTTCCATGAAAATGAATTTCTTCTTATTTCCCACCAAACCCAACATTATCCTGTCGGCCATGACTGTTACGTTAATGATGATTGAATGTACATGGAGCATGGTTTATTCATAGACGACAGGTATGTAACACCACTCTACTATTTATTTTATATCCATGTCTCTATCATAAAATAGGAACTTTGGAAATCCGGGCACAATTTTTCAATTAAGCATTTCTTTTGGAATTTCCAATTTTGAATCGCCATGCATTGGTCTTTTGGAATTTCCGGTCATTTTTTTATTTTATTTTCAAACAATTTTGCAAATATTTCAGGAATATCATTCACTAATAATTTGCAAATTACCGTTTGGTTTGAAAATAATTATTCCAGAATTATTTCAGGAATATGATTCACTAATAATTCAAAGACCACAGGTAAATAGCACCTACAACATTAGTCTACCTCTTTTGTCGGTCCACTGGACTTGTCTGTACGTGTCCATTTATTTTTTGTTTTTTGTTTTTTTTTTAATTCCAGCTGCCGTATCCTCTGTCTCACCGCTTAATTTATAAAAGGGCCAGCTTTCATACCTTGATAAATTTGTTGGCCTGGAAATTAAATTCCCTACTCGTGTCATTTGAAAATTCAATATTGCAATCCAATTGAATAAATTAAAATGCAAATTGTGACTGATAATTGACTAAATTGTTGAGTGTTAATGTTTTTTTTTTATTTCAGTTTAAATCTGATTTAGAATTTGGTGAGATTAATTAAAAAGATTCAAGTATATAAGTTAATTTTGTCCACTGACCCGATAACCCGGTAATCCGAAACTTTTTGCCCACTCCTGACTCAAATCCTAGCTACGCCACTGACCAGGACTCCACATGATAAAAAAAGGTCAACTTAACCCCACTTACAGAAATTTAGCATTTAAGTCATTGATAATATGGCACCGCAATATGTTCTTAATAATAGAAAGTGCATGACAGAATCAAGTACAATAATTGAGAAACGTTAATTGAGCCAAAGAAAAGAAAAATAAGAACCATATAAACCAGTTTAATATTTTAATTAGGAGCTACAAGGGACTTTCCTCCACTCAAAATTTATAAAGCAAGAATCACATATTGCATTCTTAAAGTAGAAAACATCACTCATTAGATTTTCCATTAACCACTCATTAGATTCTTAAAGTAGAAAACATCACATAATGCATTCTTAAAGGTTTAGTGGTTTCAAATCAACTTTAGTTTTCTTTCATACGCAGAAAAAAAAAAAATATGCTTTGGGTTTTTTGTTGTCGGTTTTTATTTTTTTTATTGAAACGGGTGACTTGCCACCATTTTTCGGAAATAAATTTATCAATTTTGAGGAATTTCATGTAATACCAAATTGGTATCAATATGTTTGGACATTTTTAGGTAATGTCAGATCGAAAGTTATTTATTTATTCTTGCCTAAACTGTGTGATTTTTACATTGAGTTAGCGAACCATCTGTTCTTGATGAACGGTTAAGATTATTAGAGGCAATCCATTGTCATTAAAAATAGCCTGTAAATCAGTGACATCATGATGTCGTCCATTTCGCCTACCCATAGTTGCGAAGCATCAATTAATGCAATTATACTTGCAATAAAATTGGACATGGACTTGAAAATTGTATATAGGAAATGAATAACTTTTCTTTTTCTTAGTTCATAAAATATGATGAATATAGTAATAAAGCTGGCAGTAATAAGATTTAGTTATGTGCTAAGAAATTGTACTAACAGCTTGTATATCGGTTAAGAATATGGATTGCAAAATCATATTTCATAATTATTAATCACTCATTTAACTATATATTATTTGTAATGGCAACTGAGTTGATTTCTCAACATTTTGGATTGTATTATTTAAATAACCAGATCAAGAACTATCAATATTTTTCTTATGTTTCTTCGTGTTATGCTTATGTTAAATTATATTCTAGTATATTATTCATTGCCATTTTTCAACATATAAAATTTGATAATTTATCTGTCTGTTGCCTGTAATAGGGACCTTAAAAAGTCATGTCGTGACCAGATACGTCATGGCACATCACAGTTCTGACGCAACACGACATGGTATGTGTGCTAGTTACGTGTCATGATCATCCTAAAAAAAACATAACAAAAATTTATGTGTGCAAGACACAACATTGCACGAAACAAGAACAGACGTGACTACATGTGATCAAAATAACATAAATTTATGTTATTATTTATCTCAAATGATAAATAATTTCAAAGAATAAATTTATTGTTTTATAGATAATGTTTTACAACATTATTACTTTATTTTACAGTTATTTTTATTTAATTTTTTGTTTGTTTTTTCTTACAAAAACTAACTTAAAGTTTGAAAAAAAAAATATTTACACGTGATACGTGACCAAACATGACCAGCCATGTCATATTTCGTCATGGCATAGCCAAGTCGTAGGCGTAACTACCGTTGCGCGACTATTTGCATGCCGTCACCATTTTTCCATTATTTTGGTCATGTCATGGCATGACACATGAAAACTTAACTTGGTCATGGCACAACATGGCACATCAAAATTGACTTTCATCATGACATGTAACGAACGACATGTGATAAGTTACGGCATGACGAGGTATGACACGAATTTACATCCTAAGTATGTAACCTTAGCGAGGTAAAAACAAAATATGAACAAAACTAATATTTAACAAATATAAATAAAATAATAATAAAACTAGCTTTTGATGAATATGTATATAAAAACATTTCTCCTCATTAACACACTGACATGATTGCAAGCTTGATAATATTTCTCGAAGTCAAAAGTCTTTTTGTAGTGCCGAACTTTTGATGAAATTCGTCCTAAACCAATTAGAATGATAAAATAACTTTTTATAAAATTTAACAAGTAACAACTCACGGACATTTAACTAATTATTTAGGGAGCTCGTTGAAATTTAATCTGATTTTTTAGCTGCGAAATTTCATATTTCTGAAAGATCTCAATTTTACCAAACGCATATAGCCCCAGTACAGAACCTTTTACTATATACCTTTTATATGATTCTACGGAGCTAAAATTAATTTCATAAGGGTTATATTGAGCAACATAACAACAGAAAAATTGCGGAATTTCTCTCAGGCACATGATGAAACACCTCGTAAGTGAGACTAGGGCTCCACATGTCTTGGCAAAAGCATTAAGTGGCGCACCTGGTCTATTGCTGATGTAGCAAAAGCAGTAGGTGGCGCACCAGGTCTATTGCTCATGTAGCAAAAGCATTAAGTCTGCTCATGCTGCATTGATAGCCAAACTAAATCTTTTGGAATTACCAATTTTGAATCGCCATGCATTTACCATTTATTTGGTGGGATACGTGGTGATAAAATGAAAGGCTGGTAAGAACTGGATAAGTAAGCAGTGTGTCGCTGAGTTTTGGTATTAGGGATTATACTGTTTTGTGGTTTTTTTTTTTGGTTTCTTTGCTTAGAACAGTAGTTTGTATTTTCAAAAATGAATTCATCAATTTTGAGGAATTTAGTGTAATACAAAATTGGTATTAATATTTTTTGACTTTTTTAGATCATGTCAGATGAAAAATTATTTGTTTATTTTTGCTTAACTGGGTAATTTTAAAATTGACGAGTCACCGAATCATCAGATCATGAATTAACGGTTAAGATTATCAGAGGTCATCCAATGTCATTGAAGAAAGCCTATAATTCAGTGACCTCAGGACGTCGTCAAAAAAGACTCGTAGTTGCCAAGGAATAATCAGTGCAATTATATATGCAATAAAAGCGGACATGGATTTGTGCTTGAAATCTAATGACCGTATCACAGGATAAGAATAGAACATTATCTAACTAAAGTGCTTCAAATATACATGCAATAAATGACTAAAGTGCTTCACAGGATAATAATACATGCAATAATCAGTGCTTCAAATATCTTACTAAAGTGATTTTGATATCTAATGACCGTATCACAGGATAAGAATAGAACATTATCCTGCCGGCCATGACAGTTACATTAATGATAATTGACAGTACACGGGGCATGGTTAATTCATAGACGACAAACAATTTAAGTAATTGGAACTATGTAACACCACTCTACTATTTATTTTATATCCATGACTACCATTTAAGCATTTCTTTTGGAATTTCCAATTTTGATTCGCCATGCATTGGTCTTTAGGAATTTCCGGTCATTTTTTAATTTTATTTTCAAACAATTTGGCAAATATTTCAAGAATATCATTCACTAATAATTTGCTCATTACCTTTTGGTTCGAAAATAATTATTCCTGAATTTAAAAAAAATTATTTATGCAAATAATTTCACTTCTAATTTGAAATATAATGTCTTATTAAAAATAATTATGTCAGAATTTATTTAAAGAAAATAATGTAGTTCAATAACCCTACATGTTTATCTAAATTTTTATTTATATGTGCTCGCTAATATTCGATAACAAAATATCTCGATGGATAGGACTAATAATATTAATATTTTTGGAATGTATAGGACCAACATGATTTGTAGTATGTCAAGATCTTTTTTGATTCGCGCTGTCCTTACGAGTCATATGTAACTTAATCCTACTTGTTTTATCCCAATTTTTATATATATGTGTTCGTTAATATTTGATAACAAAATACCTGATGGACAACTCCAAACGTGTAGCTCTCCACAGTTAATTTCTTATTTCCCTCCGATCCCAACCTTATCCAGCTGGCCGGAGCTGTTATGTTAATATTGATCATTGAATGTACATGGAGCATGGTTAATTCACAGACGACAGGTAGGTAACACAAGCCTATTCATAAAATATGTTGCATTCAATTCTAACCAAGCACGTCTATTGACTCTTTTATCTACAGAACTGACAAGTCACACCACTGAGCTTATAAAAGGGCCAGCTCTGATGCATTTTAGCTATAACCTGAGCACTTAGCATTAATTTTTAGCACAATGAGGGGCATTCTGTTGTTCCTTACACTACTCTTTCTACTCCCTCTTGTACAATCTTCTCTCACATCTCAAGCACAAGCTCTTCTTCATTGGAAATCAACTCTCGAGACTCAACAGCCGCTTTCATCTTGGAATCTGCATACCCACCCATGCAACTGGACTGGAATCACTTGCCGCGACACTAACAAAAGAAGGCAAGTTATCACTAAAATTCATCTTTCCTATAAGGGTCTAGTTGGAAAATTTGATGCTCTAAATTTCTCTGCTCTTCCATCCACCAGAATTTTTAATATCAGTCATAATAAACTCAGTGGAGTAATTCCTCCATCAATATGTCTCTTCTCAAAACTCACATTTCTTGGTCTCCAAGATAATGTTCTCAGCGGTTTGATTCCGCCAAGCATTGGAAACTTAACCAATCTTGTCACTCTGTATCTTTGGGGTAATAATCTCTCCGGACCAATCCCTCCTGAAATAGGTGAACTTACACATTTGACAGATTTAGAATTATCGAAAAACCTTCTGAGCGGAGAAATACCTACTAATTTTGGAAATTTAACCAATCTTGTCCATTTGCGTCTTTGGACTAATATGCTCTCTGGACCAATCCCTCCTGAAATAGGTGAACTTACACATTTGACAGATTTAGAATTATCGGAAAACTATCTGAGTGGACCAATACCTACTAATTTAGCAAACCTAACCAATCTTGTCACTCTGTATCTTTGGGGTAATAATCTCTCCGGACCAATCTCTCCTGAAATAGGTGAACTTACACATTTGACATATTTGGACTTGTCAAAAAACCTTATGAGCGGAGAAATACCTACTAATTTTGGAAATTTAACTAACCTTGTCCATCTGCGTCTTTCGAGTAATATGCTCTCCGGATTGATCCCTTTAGAAATTGGTAAACTTAGAAATTTGACAAGCTTACAACTATCCAAAAACTTTCTGAGTGGACTGATCCCTCCCGAAATTGGTAAACTTGGAGATTTGACAGATTTACATCTAGCAAGAAACCAGCTGAGTGGACCAATACCTACTAATTTAGCAAACCTAACCAATCTTGTCACTCTGTATCTTCGGGGTAATAATCTCTCCGGACCAATCCCTCCTGAAGTAGGTGAACTTACACATTTGACATATTTGGACTTATCAAAAAACCATCTGAGCGGAGAAATACCTACTAATATTGGAAATTTAACTAACCTTGTCCATCTGCGTCTTTGGACTAATATGCTCTCTGGACCAATCCCTCCTGAAATAGGTGAACTTACACATTTGACAGATTTAGAACTATCAGGAAATTATCTGAGTGGACCAATACCTACAAATTTAGCCAACCTAACCAATCTTGTCACTCTGTATCTTTGGGGTAATAATCTCTCCGGACCAATCTCTCCTGAAATAGGTGAACTTACACATTTGACATATTTGGACTTGTCAAAAAACCTTATGAGCGGAGAAATACCTACTAATTTTGAAAATTTAACTAGCCTTGTCCATCTGCGTCTTTGGAGTAATATGCTCTCCGGATTGATCCCTTTAGAAATTGGTAAACTTAGAAATTTGACAAGCTTACAACTATCCAAAAACTTTCTGAGTGGACTGATCCCTCCCGAAATTGGTAAACTTGGAGATTTGACAGATTTAGATCTAGCAGGAAACAAGCTGAGTGGACCAATACCTACTAATTTAGCAAACCTAACCAATCTTGTCACTCTGTATCTTTGGGGTAATAATCTCTCCGGACCAATCCCTCCTGAAATAGGTGAACTTACACATTTGACATATTTAGACTTATCAAAAAACCATCTGAGCGGAGAAATACCTACTAATTTTGGAAATTTAACCAATCTTGTCCATCTGCATCTTTGGACTAATATGCTCTCTGGACCAATCCCTCCTGAAATAGGTGAACTTACACATTTGACAGATTTAGAACTATCAGGAAATTATCTGAGTGGACCAATACCTACTAATTTAGCCAACCTAACCAATCTTGTCACTCTGTATCTTTGGGGTAATAATCTCTCCGGACCAATCCCTCCTGAAATAGGTGAACTTACACGTTTGACATATTTAGAATTATCAAAAAACCTTCTAAGCGGAGAAATACCTACTAATTTTGGAAATTTAACCAATCTTGTCATTCTGCGTCTTTGGGGTAATAAGTTCACCCGACCAATCCCTCCTGAAATTGGTAAACTTACACATTTGACAACTTTAAGCCTAGAAAAAAACTTGCTGAGTGGTGAAATACCTGGTTCTTTTGGAAACTTAACCAGTCTTGTCTATTTGCTTCTTTGGGATAATAATCTCCACAAATCAATACCTCCTGAAATTGGGAGACTTACTTATTTGATGGAAATACAACTAGATAATAACTTTTTAATTGGAGAAATTCCTAGTGCTCTAGGAAACCTGAGTAATATGAACATCGTTCTTCTCTCATCAAATTCTTTATCGGGGGTAATACCGGCAGAGCTCGGTAGTTTAAAAAGATTGTTTAAACTAAATTTAAGTCTCAACAATTTCATTGGAAATGTACCAAAAGAGTTGGGAATGTTACATGCGTTAACATATCTTGATATATCGTCAAATAGCCTGACAAGTGTGCCAGAAGAACTAGGCAATTGTGTTAATCTTGAATTATTAAACCTCAGCAATAATAGGTTGACAGGAAAAATTCCAGCTCATTTTGGAAACTTAGTACACTTACTGGACCTCCTTGATTTAAGCTCTAATTTTTTAACCGGGGAAATACCAATAACACTAGCGCACTTAACCATGTTACAGAATCTTAATCTATCTCACAACAATCTAACCGGACAGATTCCGTCTTCCTTGGGTGACATGTTAAGCATATCAATGATGGATTTTTCGTACAATCAACTGGAGGGTCCAGTGCCTGATAAAAAGGTTTTTCAGAAAGCCCAAAAACAATGGTTTATACACAACACAAATCTTTGTGGCACTGTCCAAGGTTTGCCCTCGTGTGATGTATTTGTTAAACATAAGAATGGCACAACTAGACTACGAAAGGTTACGTTGATTGCATCTTTAACTTGCGGAGGTGCATTACTGACCTTGTTCTTACTCTGGCAACTTCACCTCCTATACTCAAAAAAGAGAAATGCAAAATCAGGGCGCACTGGCAATCCGAGTCAAGGAGACATTTTTTCCGTGTGGAATTTTGATGGGAGAGATGCATATGAGGAGATTATAAGGGCCACTGAGAATTTTGATGAGAAACACTGCATTGGAAGTGGAGGCCATTCAAGAGTTTACAAAGCGATTTTAGAGCCAGACAACCTCACAGTAGCTGTAAAGAAAATCTTGTTAGCAGGCGGAGAAACCTCATTACATGTTGAAGCATTTCACAGAGAAATTCACACTATAACCCAGATTCGACACCGCAACATTGCTAAATTATTTGGTTATTGTTCCTCACCCCAAAATAAATTTCTTGTGTACAAGTATTATGAAAAGAGAGATTTGTATAATATTCTCAATAGTGAGGAAGCAATAGAACTGGATTGGGAAAAGAGAAAGGTTATATTGAGAGATGTTGCATGTGCTCTCTCACATTTGCACCATGATTGTTATCCACCAATTGTACATAGGGATGTAACTTCAAAAAACATCTTGCTCGATTCTGAGTTTACAGCAAGTATCTCAGATTTTGGAACTGCTAAATTTCTCAAGCCAGAGTCTTCTAATTGGAGCATGCTTGCTGGAACCTACGGCTACATGGCACCAGGTTCTGTATACTTAAACACCCAATAATCATTTTTTAATTTCCAATACTGTACTTGTATAAAAAAAATATAGTGGCAATAATTGCAATCTGAATTTTTTTCCTTTTGCAGAACTAGCTTATACCATGAGGATCACTGAAAAATGTGACGTATATAGTTTCGGAGTAATCATGTTGGAACTACTTATGGGAAAGCACCCAGGTGACATGATCAATCTGTCGGCTTCTAATGAAGATGAAATTATACTCCAAGATATCCTTGACCAACGCATTGAACCACCAACTGGAGAAGTCATCAATGAAATTCTCAAAATGATTCAAATTGCTTATGAGTGCTTGAATAATAACCCTTTACTCCGTCCAACAATGCAAGAGGTGGTGAATAGTATCTAGAAATGAATAACACACCAACTGATTCATATTTCAAGTAGTACCTTCTATGTCGTTTAAATATTAGTTTGTCCTTGATAGTTAGAATTCAGTTTTAGAGAATGATGCTTTATTTCATATTTTATATTTGGAAGTTTTTATGTTTTCTTAATATGAACTTATTCTTATGTACGTATGGTGAGAAATGTTCATTGTGCTTGTAATGTTATTGTAATATCTTCTATGTTCTGTGAAATTACCATGAAATATTCGTCGTGCAGTAATGATATTTAATTGCAACCTATAGGATATTAATAATTTCTTTTTCACAGATGATCAAGTATGACGAATATACTAATAAAACAGCCAGTAAATAGATTTAATTATCTGCTCAGAAAAAAATGCAAACTTATCAACTAAGACTGTGGTAATTAGTATGTAGAAAATCATATTTGATAATTATTAATCATTCAATTGACCATATATTATTTGTAATGTCGTGAGTTGATTTTTTCAAACATTTTGTATTTATTAATTAAAAAAGTAACATATATATTTTTAATTTACAAGATCGACAACTATATACATTTTTGCATTATGCATGCATTTTTATACAATATATTGTTTACTATTTTTCAATATAAATCAACATACTTTGATTGAGATGTCAGGTGTACAATATGGAATGTACTGCGGATTAGACTGGGTTTCCATTATTTCATTAGAGATGTTATTTCACAAAGTGCGATATTAATAGGCCCGTGTGATCCGGCCCAATAAAGCCCATTTATCTTAACCGTCCCATCGTTGCTCAAAGTATCCAGCAATTTATATCTCTCGCTTTCCAGCAATTTATTAGGATCGTCTAATCGAATTTAAAGGCTGTGGCCTAAATGTAGTTGTTAACTTGGGTTGGGCTTTTGACTTTTCAGGGAGCAGTTGTATGAAGATATTTGATTATTTATATGTAACTTTTTTCTACGTAAGTCATCAAATTTAGAATTGAATTTCTTATAATACTTGTGTTTATGAGATTGGAGCTGAATGCTGTTGTATTAATTAATTAGCTGTACTAGTTATGTTAGTACACTCATGCTGCTAATTATCTTATTTCTTAAGCATATGCAGTAAGAGATTTATTATTTTTCTTGTCATAGTTTTTAATTCTGTCATATACTAATTGTAGGCATGGTTTTTAATTCTGTCATATTTTTCTTGTCAACTCGGTATCGGCCGTGTCCGGTCCGAGTTTCACCCGAGTCTCGCACCCATGCGATTTTTTGAGCAAAACCCGGATGAACAGTGTTTGACTCGGCCGAGTCAACCCGAGTCTGATAGAGTCTGGCCGAGTCAACAATATTTTCAATTTTTTGTTTCTATTTATTCAATTATCTTTATATATTTCCTTTTCTTTTTACTATTTTTTTTTAACTCTGTAGGACCCTTTCAAACTCCTACCCCCGTTCTTGGTACCAATTAATTATATATGCAGATTCACCCTTTGAACCCACGTCACTGAGGACCTGATTTATAATGTCAATAAGATCTAGAAAAATATTTTAGCATTTATCTGTTTTTTAAATTGATAGGTTATTTTTTTTTGCATCAAATTAACTTAATGATGTGAAAAAAAGAAAGATAAATTACCAACTAATTTTTTTATTGAAAACCAATCCTCGAAATTGTACCAAATTCAATACAAAAATTATTAAAATCATAGAGAAGACAACTACAATTAATTTTCAAATTCTGATAAATATTTTACCAGTTGTAACGTTTAACATATAAGTTTAGTGTAAATATATATATCTTTTCATTTTAAACACTGCTCACAAAAAAAAAAATTACCGCTCGAAATTGCTTCTAGCAATAAAAAGTGTATTTTATTTGTAATGCTTGTATTACATTATATAATTAGTGGATTGTTTGAGTGTAATATTTTGTCTTAACGTAGTTTTTCTACAAATTATTTTTTTTACCAATTTTTTCCTACTTTTTGGCTACAAAACAAGCTTTGGCCAAAAAAATATGAGTTACCGAGTCAACTCGGCCAATTCTGGTCGATTCACCCGATTCCGATTCCGATTCCGAGTTTCATAACCATTATTGAATTTTACTTGGAGTCATTAGTAGTATTAATTTTTTTTTACCTATGCCTTAGAACATGTGCTAGTTTTCTTGAGCTCCAATACTATATTTTGACAACCAGGGTCTGAGCTAGACTTTCGATTTGAGGCAAGATATTTCACTCTAAATTATATAGAAAATTACATATAAATACAAAAAATTTAAATAAAAATAGGAGTCAATTGACCCACATTGCTTATATTTAGGTGTGCCATTGCTGACAACTGTAACGGAAGTTCTCGCACTCAAATTTGATGTGGTCAATGCAATCCGGTGAGAACATTTGCTTGAGTTGCTCCGCCTTACCCAACATACTTTGATTGAGATGTAGCTCTTTGCATGGTAAAAACCCACTGTTTGGGGGTTGTATTAAAGTTTTAGGTGAAACAGGCTTGTCAAGACTGATGAGAAAATGTACACTTTCTAACTAGAGGAATAGAAAACTTGTTCCTCCTTTTCTTTTCTATTTTTCATTATCAGTATTTTCTTTCTTTGAATTGGCCAGCTATTCTACATTTTATGATCGTTTAAAAAATGCATCAATATAAAAAATATATAGATCCTATTTTGCAATTCATACTTTTTTTTTGTGTGTAAAATCCACATACTATGAAGAAACAAAAATAGTATGTATATAATCATTTTTTGGACCCATTTGATTATTATCCATAATGAAAACAATAAAGGTGTTCAATTTTAAGGAAAAAGCACGATATAGACCGCGCCGTTGGATCTATATTCAAAAGGTTAGAACAGTCAAAAATTCATTTTGAAAAAATCAGGCTAAGTAGCCAACCGCACGGTACACACCAGAATAGAATCACACATTCAGATAATTAAGCGTACAGCTTTTGTGGGTTCTTTAATAAAAATCACCAATAGGTTAATTAGTTCGTTCCAAATCACAATCTTCCATATATTACACTTAAGAACTGTGTTGGTACATTCTTCTAGTAACAATTTATAAACTGAATATTGTTGGTTCTTCAGTAGTCGTGCACTGTGCAATTTACATGCGCTTAACAATATTGTTGGCTCATCCGTGATGACATAATTAATTATATATTTTGACCTAAGAGCTTATTAAACTATGTTTCATAAAAAAAACTGGTATTGCTCATAGAGTTCCATTACATCAGCATGATCAGCATCTTCATAAAAAAAAATGGTATTTTGCAAATTGAATTGGCACATCAACGATGTTTTTTTCACAAAATATCCATGCACTACTGTCAGAATTAACTGAGGATATAAAACATCAGCGCATCATTGATGTTTTTGCAATAAACATAGATGCATTCTTTCTAACAATTAAACGGTGATAACTATTGGTAGAAACTCTGATTTTAGTGTATGACCACAATTCGGAAATAGACGGAGGATCGACAAAACATATGACCCCAGGAAGATAACGAAATCAGTTGTAGTTTTTGATACTCAACATTTATGTAGTTTTTTTTTTCATTCCAAAATGGCCCATTAAATATTTATCAGAAAATTTAATTTGACAATAAACCAACATCTTAAAATTAAGTAATATTTGAAGGATATTTTTCTATTTTTTTCTACCATTCTATACTATGCGTTAGAATTAACCATTATCTAAAAAAAAAAAAAAAACTCTACGCCACATTCCACGTAGTAAGAATTGGGTTTTCCAAAATCGTGGGTAAGGAAAAAAATTTCTGTTAACATTTTGTATTAATGTATTATTTAAAAAAATTAATATTATTTAAAGTACAACATCCGTACATCGATATATATGTTTTTTTTTTTATATTTGTATGATCTTATGCATATGTTAAATTTTATCTTAGTATATTTTTGAAAAGAATATACTAAAACAAAATTATTGATTGCTATTTATCAGTATAAAGAATATGAGAATTTGTCTGTTAGTTGCATGTACCCATTGCGAAGTAAAGATAAAATACGAATAATACTTAGATAAGATTAAAATTAGTTAAAGATTCAGTACCGAACTAGTCATTAATGTCTGAAACCCACACATCTACAATCGTCAGAGATTAAAATTCTTTGGACCCGCCAACGACACAACGCGAAAAGATTCTTTGATCGTTTGTGGTGGTTTCTTTTACATACATAACTGTAGCTTTCTTTTATTTTGTCCGTAATTGTCTAAAATTTTAACTCGTTACACAATTAGCATCAGACATTTGGTTGCCAAAATATAAGGAAAAAGTAATTCTTGTGAGAAGACGTAACATGATGACGATTCCCATCTGAAGCTCAGCTGAGAAGGACGTAACATAGGAGCTTCCATCAAATCAACCCCAGAAACCTAAGCTTCCATCAAAAGTAACTTCGCCAACAACCGAACCAGTCATCATTATCCCACTGCACCTGCCAAGTACCACTAACTACCCATTTCACCTACCTAGTACCATTCATGAGGCAATAACCAATTAATAGACTCAAACTCACCCTTCTCATGGAAAATTTCTTACTGAAAATTTTCTTTCATACCACAACCCCCCCCCCCCCCCCAAGAGAGTATCCTCTCACTACAAAAGACAGGCACTTTTCGCGACGCTAAACTGTCATAAACGTGCTTTTTCTTTTGCGACGGTACTTTTCGCGACGAAATTCCGTCGCGAAAAGTGCCTACTTTGTTGTTGTGTCTGAGATATCTCAACTTTTGCTTGACCGACGTGTCCGGTGCCTATTTGGGGATAGCGCGGGGGCTAGTATTATTTGTGCTTCGAGGTTCGTGCAGAACTTATTTGATTGGTCGCGATTTTCCATAAAATCACGCAAAGTTTGAGATATCTCAGAGGATGCGAACCCCCCCCCCCACCCCCACACACACCCCGACCCCCCTACCTTATCCGCCCACAAATATACCCTTACTAATGAAAACAATATTTACTCGAACACTATTAGCTCAAGCAGTATTAGTGTTATGGTCTAGAATCCAATTATATGATAATAGTTCAATATTTTTGTTCATCATTTGAATGATTTATATCATTTTGTCCCTTAAGTATTATGGTATTATAGAATATTTAAGTTGATGACTTGAATTATAGAACCCTATAGTTAAGATGGTAATTACTCTAAATAGTGTCTAATCTTGGCAATAAGTATGGAACACTAATTGACCATAAAACAATTTGTATGTGAGTTATATGATGGTTATGTTATACAAACCATAGGTAAGGAGTTCTCAATTTAATCACACGAATGCACGTTGGAGAACATGGCATTGAACATAACCCTAATTGAAACATTGAATAGATTGTGTTACGTGCCATCAATTGTTTTTAATGTGTTTGAATTCTAAAGTATGAGATGTTGGTCTTTCCTAGATGAGAAATATATATTGTGAGTGTTGTCCGATGCTAGCCTTAACCGTTACTTGTACAAATGACATTTCAATATGCATGACTTTTGCATAGGGAAGTTGTTCATCGAGGTTATTATTGTCCCTCATATTTAATGAGTGGTGATATCACCGGGACCCTTGATGAAATGATTGTCTGCATGTCATATGATTAAGAGTTAATCATAAACAATCTACTTTAAATTAAGAAATAAGTAAATTATAAAGGTTGACACATGTGACATTCCTACCTTCAATTTATTCATGATATCATGAGACATAAGAATTAACCCAAATATATATAGGGGGTTCAAATGTACCATTATTTTGTAGTCCAATATGCTCCACATCCTTTATCTCAGTTTTCAATGTCCGAATAGTCGATCCGAACTGCTCAACATAATCTTCATAATGAAATATGCTTGGAGACCAAATTTTATATTTTTTAGAATATTTTTACTATTTGTTTAGATAGGTACAAAATCACTCTTTAATGGAGATTCTGGACCATCCGAAAAAGTGATATTGTATATAATTTTATATAATTCTGTCCACCATCTGAATATATTTTTTGGTAATCTTCTTTTTTGTTGTTAATCTCTCCGATATTATATATATGGGAATGAAAATGAAAGAGACAAAAAAAAAGAGTGTTATAAAAAAAAATTAGCATAATGAAAATTTTGTTAACTTTCTTTGTTTTTATCGTCCTTATTCAACCTTGATATTAATTCATGTAATAATCAATTTGCTAATTTTATTTTTTATTATTTTTTTCGGTGATTGGATAATAAGTTTACAAAAAAGTTTCATTTTGAAATAATAATTAATAAGTATTGTTATATATGTTATTGTCGAATTCTCTTTATTTAAATATATTACTAATTATTAATAAGAAAAAAAATTGGTGAATTGTTTGTTTTGCTCCTTTAGTTTTATAATTTAGCTTGCGTTTGTCCATTAGTCACATGGATATACATATTTTATGAACATATGAGAATTTTTCAAAACTATTCTCACAGTACAACCAAACATTCATTTGAACATATTCCCATAAACATTCTCATTCATACCCATGAGCATGTGTTTCTGAAAATTAATATGTTGGTTCTCGTACACATAAAATTTCATCCCAACAATACCGTAGCAACCGAACAGGTCCTAATAGTATTAACTTGCAATTAACTGGTGGCGAATTTTGGATAGGATCAATAAATAATATTTTTTTTAGTGTAACCAACCCAACCCGATTTGTGGTCATTTTTTATTAATTGAGGTGACCTGAGGAGTCATAGGTCAACTTAGCCCTAATTAATTATTAGAAAAATTTACAAAGTCGTTGATAATATCAAACCGCATTTTATTCTAAACAATAACACTAACGACTAAAGTGACGAGTCCAATATTCGTTAAGAATGCTAGCGTCAAAAGTTTAATTAGGGGCGAGTCCACTAATGCCTATTTGAGTTATTAATTAATTTTGGGGTAACAAGTATCCACAACATACAAATTCACATATATGCCGGAAATGTCATTAACTATTTGTAAGAAACAAAATTCGTATATTTGATATATATGTACGTAGAGGAGGGATCCACTTACAACATTTGTAAGTTACAACATCTTACAACAATTTAGTTTTGTGATTTTTAAAGTTCAAACGGTCGATCCAAACCGTTCAACATGATATCTATATTAAAATTTGCTTAGAGATAAAATTTTACATTTTTTTAATTTGTTTACTATTATTTAAGTATTTTACAAAACTATTGTTTTTCAGTATTCCAAAATTGTTTAAAAACAGCAGTTTTGTAAAATACTTAATAAATAGTAAAAAAATGTAAAATTTGATCTCCAAGCACATTTTAATATAGAGATCATGTTGAACGGTTTGGATCGAGTGTTTCGACTTTGAAAATCGCAAAACCGAATTGTTGTAAGATGTTGTAACTTACAAATGTTGTAAGTGGATCCATCCTCATATTTGTATTAGATAATATTTTATGTATTGGCAAACAACATTCACAACACGTTACTAACCATAGTTCCTTTTAATCAATTTGAGGCTAAAATCGATTATTTTATTGAATTTCCACCGGCCAACTATTATTTTATTGAATGTCGACGACCACCGGCTCAAATAAACTTGAATATCCCATGAAAGAATAGACGAAAATCGATTATTTTATTGATCGGCAAGAGGTAGTGCCAGGGTCATGGTTTAATTTCTCCGCTGGTGGGCTCAAGGCTGCAATTAGTCCACCGGCCAACGTTTTAAATTGTATGAGGTTCATGCCGCCCTGTAATCACTATTACATTATTGAATATTGAATGTACTTGGAACATGGTTAATTCAGAGGTAGCACAAAAAATATAAGTCTACCTCTTTTGATTCATGTACTATTAGTCCACCGGCCAACGTTTTAAATTGTACGAGGTTCATGCCGCCATGTAATCACTATTACATTATTGAATATTGAATGTACTTGGAACATGGTTAATTCAGACACGACAGATAGGTAGCACAAAAAATATAAGCCTACCTCTTTTGATTCATGTACTATGTTGCATTCAATTCTAACCGAGTTAGTAAACAATTGGTGGTCCACTGGACTTGCCTGTTTCTATTAATTTTAAATTTTAAATTCCTAGCTGCTGTATCCTCTGTCTCAACACTGAGTTTATAAGAGGGCCACCTCTAATGCCCTTGATAAGTAATCACAACACATAAGTTAAGCTTCTACCATTTCAGCAGCAATGAGAGGCATTCTCTTATTCCTTGCACTCTTTCTACTCCCTCTGGTTCAATCTTCTGATCTCACATCCCAAGCACAAGCTCTCCTCAACTGGAAGTACACTCTCCAGACTCAACAGCAGCTCTCGTCTTGGAATATGCATGTTCATCCATGCAACTGGACCGGAATTACTTGCCGCAATACCAACAAAACAAGGCAAGTCATCACTAAAATTTCTCTTTCCCAGAAGGGCCTTATTGGAAAATTAGATGCTCTTAATTTCTCTGCTCTTCCATTCGTGAGAATATTTAATCTCGGTCATAATAAAATCAATGGAACAATTCCTCCATCAATGTGTCTCTTGTCAGAACTCACATGTCTTAATCTCAGTGATAATGTTCTCAGCGGTTTCATCCCGTCTAGCATTGGAAACTTGACAAACATAAACAGTTTGATTCTTTGGCGTAATAATTTCTTCGGACCGATCCCTCCAGAAATTGGTAAACTTAGAAACTTGACAAATTTAGACTTATCAGAAAACCTTATGAGTGGAGAAATACCTACTAATTTAAAAAACTTAACCAATCTTTCCGTTCTGCTACTTTGGGATAATAATCTCTCCGGATCAATCCCTCCTGAAATCGGTAAACTTAGACATTTGATAGAATTAGAGCTATCAAGAAACTTTCTAAGCGGAAAAATTCCTAGCGCCCTAGGAAACCTAATTAATATGAAAACATTTTATGCTTGGAACAATAGTCTCTCTGGACCAATCCCTCCTGAAATAGGCAATCTTACACAGTTGACAGATTTAGATCTAGCAATAAACCTTCTTAGTGGAGAAATACCTACAAATTTAGAATATTTAACCAATCTTGTAATGTTGAATCTTCATTATAATAATCTCTCCGGATCAATCCCTCCTGAAATTGGTAGACTTACACATGTGACAAGTTTAGATCTATCGGAAAACATTTTGAGTGGAGAAATTCCTAGCGACCTAGGAAACCTAACTAATATGAACACTTTTTATGCTTGGGATAATAGGCTATCAGGACCCATCCCTCCTGAAATAGGTAAACTTACAAAGTTGATAGATTTAGCAATATCATATAACTTTCTTAGTGGAGAAATACCTGCTAATTTAGGAAACCTAACCAAGCTTGGAAGGCTGCATCTTGGTGGTAATAATCTCTCCGGAACCATCCCTCCTGAAATTGGTAAACTTAGACATTTGGCAGAGTTGATACTATCACACAACTTTTTGAGCGGTGATATACCTACTAATTTAGGGAACTTAACCAATCTTGTCGATCTGCATCTTTCACGCAATAATCGTGTAGCACTATATCTTGACCATAACAATCTCTCCGGATCAATCCCTCCTGAAATTGGCAGACTTACACATGTGACAGATTTAGACCTATCAGAAAACAACTTGAGTGGAGAAATTCCTACCGCACTAGGAAACCTAAGTAATATTGGCATTGTTCGTCTCTCATCAAATTCTCTATCGGGGTTAATACCGGCCGAACTTGGTAGATTAAACAAATTGATTCAACTCAATTTAAGTCACAACAATTTCACCGGAGATGTACCGAAAGAGTTGGGTATGTTACCTTTTTTAGCAGAACTTGATATATCGTCAAATAGTCTTACAAGTGTGCCAGAAGAACTAGGAAATTGTGTTAATCTTATATTATTAAACCTTAGCAACAATAGGTTAACGAGAAAAATTCCATCTCATTTTGGAAACTTAGTGCAGTTATTGTACTTCCTAGATTTAAGCTCAAATTTTTTAATCGGGGAGATACCAATAACACTAGCTAACTTAATCATGTTACAAAATCTTAATCTATCTCACAACAATCTAACCGGTCAGATTCCATCTTCATTGGGCGACTTGTTAAGCTTGTCAACCATGGATTTGTCATACAATAAACTCGAGGGTCCAGTGCCTGATAAAGAATTTTTCCAGAAAGCCCCAGAAAAATGGTTTATACACAACACAAATCTTTGTGGCACTATTCAAGGTTTCCCCTCGTGTGATGGATTGGTTAAAGATAAGAATTGCTCAACTAGACTACGAATGGTTAAGTTGATTGCAACTCTAATTTGCGGATGTGCATTAGTAACCTCTTTTCTACTCGGGATTTTTTACCTCCTATACTCAAAAAAAAGAAAAGCAAAATCAGGGCAAATGGGCAATCCAAGTAGAGGAGACATTTTTTCTGTGTGGAATTTTGATGGCAGAGATGCATATGAGGAAATTTTAAGGGCCACAGAGAATTTCAATGAGAAATACTACATTGGAAGTGGAGGCCATGCAAGAGTTTACAAAGTAATTATAGAGCCAGACAACCTCACAGTAGCTGTAAAGAAAATTCAGTTAGCAGGTGGAGAAACCTCACTAGATGTTGAATCATTCCACAGAGAAATTCACACAATAACCCAGATTCGACACCGCAACATTGCTAAATTATTTGGTTATTGCTCATCTCCTCAAAATAAATTTCTTGTATACAAGTATTATGAGAAGAGGGATTTGTATAATATTCTCAATAGTGAGGCAGCGATAGAATTGGATTGGTCAAAGAGGAAGGCTATATTGAGAGATGTTGCATGTGCACTCTCACATTTACATCATGATTGCTATCCTCCACTAGTACATCGGGATGTAACTAGTAGAAACATCTTGCTCGATTCTGAGTTTACAGCATGTATCTCGGATTTTGGCACTGCTAAGTTTCTCAAACCAGAGTCTTCTAATTGGAGCATGCTTGCTGGAACCTGTGGTTACATAGCACCAGGTTATGTATATTTGACAACCCTATTATTGTTTTTTTTAGTTTCCATCATGATACCTGTATTGAAAAAAGTGCAAATAATTGCAATCTGACTTTTCTTTTTTCTTTTGACTTTTCTTTTTTCTTTATGCAGAACTAGCCTATACCATGAGGGTGAGTGAGAAATTAGATGTATATAGCTTTGGAGTAATCGTGTTGGAGCTATTTAAGGGAAAGCACCCAGGAAATATGATCAACATACCGGCTTTTCACAAAGAGGAAATCATACTCAAAGATGTCCTTGACCAACGCATTGAACCACCAACAACACAAGTTATCAGTGAAATTATCAAAATGATTCAGATTGGATATCAGTGTTTGAATAACAACCCGTCACTTCGTCCAACAATGCAAGAGGTGGTGAATAGTATCTAGAAGTGAATAACCTACTACTTCATAAATTCTGGTACATAGTAGCTATATGCTTGAAGATTAGTTTACTGTTGGCTGTTAGAATATAGACTTAATTAGAGCTTGATGCTTTATTTTCATATTTTGTATTTGAATGTTTTTATGCTTTATCAATATTCACTTATTCTATGCACAATTCGTGAGAAATATTCATCGTGCGTATAAAATTATTGTAATATCTTCTATTATGTTCTGTGAGATTACCATTATTTTTCACAATATCTCTTCCTGAAATTGCTTTTCTTGTAGTACATTTAGTTCCATCTCCTTAATAATTTGTTCACCAGCTGGTATTAAAAAAACATGGCAAATGCCGCATCACTTTTGTGTTTTAATAGTGTACTTGATGCCTCATTGTTTCATCTATGTTTTGTAATAGTGTACCAGATAGTTGGTATAAACACTATTTTGATTTCTAATAAAATCTGTTAGTTTAACCCACTTTTATCAAATAAATAAAAAAGAAAAGAAACAACATCCAATCTACCTATATATAATTTATAAAAAAAATGTGATTATTTTAGAACTTCTAATATACTTGAGAATTGTATGGAATTTTTTTTTTAAATCATTAATGATGTTAAATTGTTTTTACTTTGCTGGTTCAGAGACCATATTATCTTCCTATGCATGTGATAACATGTGGTGGTTTTCTTGTGCTCCAATACTAAATCCTGATGTGGTCAATTCGGTGAGAACATTTGCTGAGTTGCTTGGCCTTAACCAACATACTTTGATTGAGATATCGGTTGTAGCTCTTTACATGGTGCACCAAACGAGCAGCTCTGAGAAAGCCAACTGTGTCGATGTCAAGGAAAAGAAAAATGGTTTTGCTCGTGATTTTGAAACTTGGAATCGGAATCGGAATCGGATATTTGACCATAGAATCAGAATCGGATGAATCGACCGGAATAGAAAGAATAGGATTGAAAACTCAGATTTTTTTGGCAGAAGCTTGTTTTGTATTGAAAAAAAATTGATAAAAGGATAATTTGTAAGAAAACCATAAAGACAAGACTATACTCAAATAATCCACTAATTATATTATATATAATATAAGCATTACAAATATAACACACCTTTTATGCAAGCTAGCTATAATTTATGGCTAAAAAAAACAAGATTGCATTAGCAGCATAAATTTAGTACTGGATTATTTTGACAAGATATGTGTTAATTTTTTTTTTCTACTTCTATAATTTTTTTTTTGTGATTTGAAATCATAGATCAACAACTGTCAGGAAAAAACGTAAAATAACTGAAGAACTCAGCCTGAATCAGGCTTGACTCAGGCTGACTCGGACTGACTCGGGCTGAAAATCGAATAACTCGGCCGAGTCAAATACTGTTCAACCGAGTTTTGATTAAAAAATCGCATGGACGCGAGACCCGGGTGAAACTCGGATTGAACCCGACCGATACCGAGTTGACTCGGCCGAATCAACTCGGACTCAGCCAAGTTTCCAAACCATGGTTTTGCTCAAGTGTGGCGGCGGTAGTATTCAAGATTGTGAAACATGCTTGTGCAGACTGAGATGTACTCTATGTGGATGTACACTTTTTTTTATTTTGCATTTTTCATTATCTGTATGTTCTTTCTTCAAATTAGCTAGCTATTCTGCATTTTATGACCATTAAATAAATGCATCAATAGAGAAATATTTAGTTCCTATTTTGCAATTCATACTTTGTGTAAAATCCACATACTGTAAAGAAGCAAAAATAGTATGTATATTATAATCATATTTTGGACCATTTGATCATTATCCGACTGATCGCTAAAACAGCTTCAAATAAAAAATATATATTCAATTTCTTGGAAAAAGCACGGCATAAACCGCGCCGTTGGATCAAACATCATACTCCGTGCATACTGCCTCATCTAGTCCTTTGCCACGTGTTACCACTACTACAAAAATAGAGATTGCACACGGACATAAACAAGGGAGCTACACGGATTTCCTACCGTGTGGAGTGTGAGGGTGTATAATTCCTGAAAAAATTATACACGGATATTTACCCGTGTGCAATTCCTGAGAGCAACACGGATTATTACATAAACAACCGTGTTCAATTCCTTGCCAGCGACGCTCTCCAAAGCTGAGCTACACGGATTGTAACATAAACAGCCGTGTAGCTCTCCTCTTTCTACACAGACATTTAACTAAATATCCGTGTAGCTCTCCTCTTTCTACACGGACTTTTAACTAAACATCCGTGTAGCTCTCATCTTTGTACACGGACTTTTAACTAAATATCCGTGTAGCTCTCTGAACTATCATACACGGACTTTAGTTAAATATCCGTGTAGAATTAACTAAATTTTTTTTTTGTATTCGTGCATGAATTATTTTATAAATTACTATTTTTACACGGAATTTTGTTAAATATCCGTGTAGGGTTGTCTTATAATTTTTTTTTTTGTTTTTTTTTTTTTGCTAGCCTCTTGTTTTGCTAGCCAGTATTTAAATTTTTCAGATAGCAATTTAAAATTCATGTACATGAAATTATACAAATCCATATTCAGCATTACAAAATTATACAAATCCATATTTATCATTGCAATTCTAACCGAAACCATAAAAGAATAAAATTCTAATATCAACATATATAACAAAAATAAAACATAAAAGCATCAACATATATATACATATTGCCTCTTGTACACATGCAATCCCATGTGATCCACATATAACATATACTCAAGTTAGATCCAATACAATGTTTGTAGGTCAAATTATGTCCTTACCACTTAGTAAGCATGGGCTCATGTTGCCAAAACGCTTGGTTATGATCTAGTTTGGACAAGAATTTCATACAAACTAAGGCGTATTAGATCCAACATATCAAAAAGAAGAAAGCACATGTGATCCATGACATGATGCCTCTTTGTTAAAGGTCTCCAACATATTGCATCTCCAATAAAAAAATACATTTTATTAACATATATGTGCATGCATGCATAATAGAGAACAAAAATTCTCCTTTAAATTCAAATTTTTTTTTTATTTCAAATTTTTTTCAAATTTCAAATTTTTTCAAATTTCAAATTTTTTCAAATTTCAAACTTTTTCAAATTTCAAAATTTTCAAATTTCAAACTTTTTCAAATTTCAATTTTTTTTTCAAACGTGGCCGCCCCCACGCTTCGGCTCCCCGCTCAGCCGACTTCCCCCCGCTTTTGCGTAGCTGCCCCCACGCTTCGACTCCCGCTCAGCCGAACTTTCTGCCGTTTTTGCATTATCTTAAGAAATCAAGCATGCATGAATTACACATGACCTAAATAAGCAATAATAAGTAACAGAAAATTAGAGGAAGAAAAAGAAAAAAAATATATATATATATATATACTAACCTTAGAAAGATAGAGAGGAGAAAATAAAAACTTCAAAAATCTCTGATCCCAGCTACTAGCCTTTGCAGAAATCAGATCAACACATTCAATACAGAGAGAGCGAGGGAGAGACAATATAAATTACTTTATCAAAACGGCGCTGGAAGGAGAAGGCCTTTTATACCAAAAATAAAATACTAATTAATTTTACTGGATCCAAAACCCTAGAAAGACTTTTCTACACGGATTTATACTTAAGAATCCGTGTAGCTCTCTAACTATTCATACACGGTTATTTAAAAAACAATCCGTGTAGTATTACCCTTTCTACACGGATATTTGATCAAAAAACCGTGTAGCTCTCTACCATTCATACACGGATATATATTATAAATAGCCGTATACAATTCTTATCTTTCTACACGGATTTATTATCAAAAATCCGTGTAGCTATGCGTACACGGATTTTTGTTGAATATCCGTGTAGCTCTCTAATAAATTCTACACGGTCATTTTTTCCAAGCAATTATTCACGGATTCTTTAATAAATATCCGTGCAGGCTTCCCACAGATTTTTCGGGCTTTCAAAAAACCAATTTAGTACACGGTTTTTATATAAAATTGGCAAAACCGTGTACGATGTGCAGTGTACGATGACCATTTCTGTAGTAGTGTACATCCGAAAAAGCATTATGGGCCCACCAACTTGCTTAGAGCATCTACATCATGTTATTATTAGAGTTTATAATCTGATGTGACAGTTTCTAATTTAGTTTTAGAGATGTGGAAGAGTTTCTTATTTAGAAATTATACAGTAAAGTTTTTTATTCACAAACTGTTTATAAACTTCATGCCAACCAAATGATTAACTCAAATTCTTTTTCCGTTTTAATTTGTTGCTGACGTGGCTTAATAGAAATTCTAAAATTAATTTAACAGATGTGAGAGTTAGAAATTTTAGAGAACTTAATTTCTAAAAAATAATTAACAATTATTTAAAAACTCATTTAAGTTGCTGAGATGTAGATGCTCTTAGATTGCAGTACTCATTTTGTAAACTGAAATAGGCTCTCTAGTAGAATCTTGCACTGTAATTTACATGCACTTAACAATTTGTTGACTCAACCGTGATGACCTATATATTATTAATTATATGTTTTGACTTAGGAGCTTAAATTATATTTTATCCAAAAGAATAGTATTACTTTCCATTACAATCTTAACTAGTGTTGAATAGTCATTCTTATAACAGGTCATCATGACATGCACCCAATAAGTACAAGTCTTTGAGTTCGACACGTATAAATAAAATTTATGATATTTGAGACATAAAAACATGATGTTTAATTGTATCTGTGGATGCATGTGTTTAAATATAAAACAAAATTATCAAACACTTAAACATACGGATATTATTGTTATTTATTCAGGATAGTAAATGAAAAAAATTCAGAAATTTTTTTGCTACAATTTGGGCCTACATTCTTATAATAGAAATATTATTACGGAAAGTTCTCCACTATATAGACAGTGTAATCCGGCCCAATAAAGCCCATTCCTGTTATACAGAGGGATCAACAGAACTGAAATGGGGTCTCCTGTACCACGGTGCAGCGATACCAGGTACATGATACTCTCCAGACCCCCAAGGCATTCTATACATCAGCAATATTGAGATGGCACCTTGCTAAAGTTCTCTCTGGCACATGATCAAACACGTCATATGCGTGACCAGGACTCCACATGATAAAAAAAGGTCAACTTAACCCCACTTACAGAAATTTAGCATTTAAGTCATTGATAATATGACACCACATCATCTTCTTAATAATAGAAAGTGCATGACAGAATCAAGTACAATAATTTAGAAAGGTTAGTTGAACCAAAGAAAAGAAAAATAAGAACCAGCTTATAAACCAGCTAGTATAATATTTTAGGAGCTAAAAGGGACCTTTCCTCAACTCAAAATTTATAAATTTTGAGGAATTTCATGTAATACCAAATTGGTATCAATATGTTTGGACTTTTTTAGGTCATGTCAGATGGGAAGTTATTTATTTATTCTTGCCTAAACTGTGTGATTTTTACATTGCGGACATGGACTTGAAAAGTGTAATGCAATTATACTTGCAATAAAAGTGGACAAGGACTTGAAAATTCTATATAGGAAACGAATAACTTTTCTTTTTCTTAGTGCATAAAATATATATGATGAATATACTAATAAAGCTGGCACTAATAAGATTTTGTTATCTGGTAAGAAAATATACTAACTTACATATCGGCTAAGAGTATGAGTATGGTCAAGAATTATTTTGTATTTATTATTCTTTCAGTAATTAATAATTGCAAAATCATGTTTGATAATTATTAATCACTCATTTAACCATATATTATTTGTAATGGCAACTGAGTTGAATTTGCTAACATCACTACTACAGAAATGGTCATTGTACACGGCACATTGTACACGGACTTGGCAATTTTATAGAAAAACCGTGTAGAAGTTGTAATTTTTTGGATGCCTGAAATATCTGTAGGATCTCTACACGGATATTTATAAAAGAATCAGTGTAGAAAGACGTGAGAGAGCTACACGGACGTTTACTAGAAAATGTACACGGCTTATTGTTTAAATAACAGTGGAGAAAGCCTTGAGAGAGCTACACGGATATTTAATTAAAGAACCGTGAAGAAAGGTAAGAATTGTACACGGATGTTTGTTTAAATGACCGTGTATATAACCCGTAGGAGCTACACGGATGTTTAATAAAGAGCCGTGTAGAAATGTCGAATTTGTACACGGTTTTTTGTTTAAATGACAGAGTAGAAAGCCTTGAGCGAGCTACACGGACGTTTAATAAAGAGCTGTGTAAAATGATATTTTAGGTTTTTTGTTATATAAAAGGCCTTCTCCCCAGCGCCGTTTTGATCAATTTATACTCTCCCCTCTCACAGTTAACAATTGGGTTGAGATGTAGGTTTATCAATTGTTTCAGATCGCAAAATTAGATCGATATGAGCTACTGTTTTGGGAGCTCACAGATGAGCGATCTGGTATAATTGATAACCTACATCTCGAATTCCCATGCGATCGAAGTATTGAAAAAAAAATTATCTCTCTATTCTGATCAATTTTACTGGACGAAGAGTTGGCTGAAGAGTTGGCTGAAGGACCTTCAGAGCCGGATGAAGAGGTGAATGTGACCTTCAGAGCCGGATGAAGAGTCGAATGAAGAGTCGGAGATCATCCGACTCTTCATTCGACTCTTCATCCGGCTCTGACGGTCCTTCATCCACATCTTCCCTTTTTTTTTTATGGTCCTTCATCCAACTTTTTACTCAACTCTTTCTTTAGTAAAACATGTATCTTCATATTACCCTCTGTAAACCCTACTGGCACCAAAAGGAAAGAACCACCCTATTCTAGTCCTTAATGGAAATTTTTAGTTTACAATATGACTTTTTATTCCAACTTTTGTAATGCTTTAATTTTGTATAATTTAGGGTACATGAATTTTTAGTTTAAATGTCTTCCTCTGTTTTGGAAATTGTTTGTTCTGAAAAACATAGGGAAAAAAACTAGCTGACAGAAAAAAAAAAAAAAAAAAAAACAAATGATACACGGACGTTTAATAAAGAGCCGTGTAGAAACGAAAATAGTACACGGATTTTTGTTTAATTAACAGTGTAGAAAAATAATTTACACGGCTGTTTATATAGAAGTCTGTGTGTCTTTCTACACGGATTTATAGCTAAATATCCGTGAAAACAAAGATACTTGCTCGAAATAATGGAAGGCTAAACTAAAAAAAATAAAACAAAAATTAGGAAAAGAAAAAGAATTCTAAATGTCCGTGAAGAAAGTTTATCTTTTATATTACACACGGTTGTTTATATAATTGTCCGTGTATAAAGGTTATCTTTTATAAACGGCTACATATGTAAAAGTCCGTGTAGCTCTCGTAATGTTTTTTTTACACGGATTTATAGATTATCATCCGTGTAGAAAGGTTATTTTAGGGTTTGGAACTATATAAAAGGCCTTCTTTCGGCGCCGTTTTGATCAATTAATACTTCTCTCTCTCTCTCTGTATTGAATTGGTCTGATTTCTGCGCACAAGGAACGAGGCCGGATCTGAGATATAGCTTGGAAGTTAATTCGCATTCTCCTCTCTATTGCCAAGGTTAGTCATACATATATATATTTCCCTCTTCTTTATCTAATTTTCTGTTACTGATTAATATTGCTTAATTATTTCTGTCAATTATTATTTAATGCTTGATTTGTTAAGATAATGTAAATAATTAGTGTATTGTGGTCCAATAACCGACCTACTGATGCTTTTAGGTCCATGCCCGTTCAAAATTAATCCAATAGGGATTAATTTTGGATAGTCCCCCGTTTGGGACTGCTCTTTGAATATTGTGTCTCATTTAGGATGTGAACACGTATTAGCGGGATTTAATTAGTATTTGAGGAAAGTTCGACAGTATTTCTCCTTATTGCTCCTACGAGTATGTGATTTTTACGCATACTTGGGGAGTTAAGGAGAAATGCTGCCGAATTTTTCTCAAATACTAATTAAATCCCGCTAATATGTGTTCACATATGAGGCATAATATTCAAAGAGTGGGTTAGGATTGTAAACCGGCCCTTTATAAGCCAAGAATTTGGAACAATATATATGCTGACCACCATATATGTTTAATTGGAATTTTTTTTTTTTACTTTAATTTACAGATGGATCGAAGTTGGATGTACGAATTGCGACGTGATAGTGCAAAATACTTGGCTCGCGTTGATGAGTTCCTAAAATTTGCTGAGAGTTATAGAGTGGACAGAAAGATAACGACATCTTGTGTCCTTGTAGAGATTGTAAAAATTATATAAGATTTGGGGATTCGGAAGAAATTAGAGCTCATTTGATTTGTCGGAGATTTAAGAAAAAATATACATGTTGGTTTATGCATGGTGAGAAAATTGGGGAATGTAGTGGAACCAATAGAAATTTTGTTTTGGACGAGAATGATGATAATGTAGAAACTGTTGATAATTTTGAATTTGAATGCAACGATGCTTTTGAGAATGTCGAAAATTTCGATAATGCTGATTGCAACGAGGATGATGAGGTGGAGATTGATGAAAATGCAGAATACAATTTTACTGAGAATCTAGAGGACATGTTACGTGATGTGGAAGATGAAATTAGTGATAAAAATTTTAAAAAATTTCAGTATCTGTCTAATGAATCTAAAAAGCCGTTATACCCCGGGTGTACCAAATTTACAAAACTATCAGCTGTGTTGAAATTATTGAACTTAAAAGCAGACAACGGTTGGAGCGATAAGAGTTTCACGTCCTTATTAAAGCTTTTACGAGAGATGCTCCCAGATAACAACGAGTTACCCTGTACAATATATCAGGCGAAGAAGTTGATTTGTCCAATGGGTTTGAAGATTGAAAAAATACATGCATGTCCGAATGATTGTGTATTGTACCGTGGCGAGTACGAGGCCATGCATGTTTGTCCTAAATGCGGTATTTCACGGTATAAACGCAAGGACCAGGACACTGACGATTGTGATGGAGGAAAAAAGGCAAGGCCTCCGGCTAAGGCGGTGTGGTATTTCCCGATAAGACCGAGATTCAGACGGTTATTTGCAAATCCCAAAGATGCGAAATTGTTGCGTTGGCATGAAGAAGAGCGCAAAAGAGATGGTAAACTAAGACACCCTGCTGATTCAATTCAATGGAGAAACATTGATAGACATTTCGAAGGATTTGGTGGCGAATCACGAAACCTTAAGTTAGGGGTGAGCACAGACGGAATGAGTCTGTTTGGAAGCATGAGCAGTCAGCACAGCACTTGGCCAGTTCTTATATGCATCTACAATCTTCCTCCTTGGTTGTGCATGAAACGCAGGTACATAATGATGTCATTACTAATCCAAGGACCCAGACAACCCGGAAATGACATAAATGTGTATCTCGCACCATTAATTGAGGACCTCCAGAAATTGTGGAGGGATGGCGTCCGGGTGTGGGATGCGTACGGCAAAGTGCAATTTAATTTGCGGGCCATGGTATTCTGCACCATAAATGATTTCCCCGCGTACGAGAATTTATCGGGTTACACTTGTAAAGGAGCAAAGGCGTGCCCCATCTGTGAAGATGACACGCAGGTGCTGAGGTTGAAAAATTGTAAAAAGAATGTTTTTATGGGGCACCGTAGGTTTCTTCCTGTTAATCACCCATACCGTAAGAAGAAGAAGGTATTCAACGGGAAAATTGAGCTTGGAGTGGCACGTCGTCCGTTAGATGGGAAGAATGTCTTCATGCGGGTTAAAAACCTTGCTGTTGTTTTTGGAAAACGTGCCAAACCACCACCGAAAGATATTTGGAAAAAGAAGTCCATATTTTGGGAGCTACCATACTAGGAATATTTAGAAGTGAGACATTGCCTAGATGTCATGCATGTTGAAAAAAATGTCTGTGACAGTTTGATTGGCACATTATTGAACATTTCGGGGAAGACGAAAGACGGTCTTAAAGTTCGAGAAGACATGAAATTAATGGGAATACGACCCGAGCTTGCACCGCAGGATAAAGGGAAGCAAAAGGCATACCTCCCCCCCGCAATGTGCACAATGTCGAAGATCGAGAAAACGAGCTTTTGTAAGTGCCTTCACAGTATTAAAGTCCCATCAGGGTATTCTTCGAATATTAAGAAGCTTGTGTCGATGAAGAACCTGAAATTGATTGGTCCGAAATCCCACGACTGTCATGTTTTAATGACACATATGATTCCTGTTGCAATTCGGGGAATTTTACCGAAGCCCGTGCGGCAAACCATTACGAAGCTTTGTTTTTTCTTCAATGCAATTAATTACAAAGTGATAGACCCGCTCAAATTGGACGCTTTGCAGAAGGAGGTCGTCGTTACCCTTTGCCATCTTGAGATGTATTTTCCGCCATCTTTTTTCGATGTTATGGTTCACCTTGTTGTTCATCTCGTGAGGGAAATTCAGATCTGTGGTCCCGCGTTCCTGCGGTATATGTATCCATTCAAGATATTCATGGGTATTTTGAAAAGTTACGTAAGGAACCGACATCGTCCCGAAGGTAGCATTGTGGAGGGATATTCCACAGAAGAGGTAATTGAGTTTTGCACCAACTACATGACCGGTGTGGGTCCTATTGGCGTTCCAAAATCTCGATACGAGGGAAGGCTACAAGGAGTAGGGACAATAGGGTTGAAAGCCATAGTTGCTGATAACGATGACCTGCGAAAGGCACATTTTATTGTACTGCAGCACATGGCTGATGTTGCTCCATATATAGATGAGCACATGACGATCCTTCGACAACAGAACTACACGAGAAGTCAGAAGTGGCTTACTGACGAGCATAACCGTTCTTTTATAGGATGGATGAAAGACAGAGTGAAATCACACCCCGAAATGTCCCCCGTAAATGAAACTGTTAGATTGCTGGGCGAAGGACCCCAAATGGTTGTTAGAACATTCCAAGGATACGAGATTAACGGATATACATTTTACACTAAATTACAGTGTGATAAGAGCACGATGCAAAATAGTGGGGTGACGTTGGTGGCGACGTCCCAAGAATTCAGTAGATCGGGGGATGCCCGGCCTGTAATAGCTTCAAAGTCTTATTACAGTGTTATTGAAGAAATTTGAGAGCTCGTTTACAATCCTCACCTTAGCATTCCCTTGTTTCGGTGCCAATGGGTCGAAGACCGGGGTGTTATAGTTGATAACGACGGGTTCACCCTCGTTGATTTTGACAAAGTCGGGTATGTGGATGATCCGTTCATACTTGCCAAGCAAGCCACCCAAGTCTTTTATGTCACTGACCCGAGTGATGATAGGTGGAGTGTCGTCCTATCCGAAAAAAAAAAGGATTGTTGGGGTAGAAAACGTCACCGACGAAGAAGAGTACGACCAGTTCGAAGAGATACCTCAATTTTGTACCGATGTGCAAGCTGAGATAGCAACAATTGCAGAACAAGACGAAGCAAATTACATGAGATCTGACCACAATGAAGGATTATGGGAAGATGTTCAAACAGTTGAAAAAAAAAGAAAAAGGAAAAAAAAATCCAATGTATAATATTTACTCCTTTTAAACTTGAAAATTTTAATATTTCTTATTTGGAAAAAAAAAATTCAATGCATAATATATATTTCTTTTATAATATTTCAGAGAGCCCAATGAAGCTAAAGACTCAAGGCCGGTTTATATCTTAATATTTCTGTCTCATTGTAATGTTTTTATTTCGTTTCTAATATTTCTTTGTTGCATCAGGAGCAAGAACCAGATAGATTATTTTAGATATGTGGGCAGAGTGGTTTCAACAGTAATTTTTGTAAACTAGAAATATGGATTTGTATAATTTAGTGTAGGTTTTTTTGTATTAATTTTTTATATAATCTAGACATGAATTTTTGTATAATTTCTGATATAATTTAATTAGTACGTGAAATTTATATTTTATTTGTTTAAATAAAAAACACCGTGTACAAATACAAAGGGAACAACACGGACATTTAATTAAACATCCGTGTACAAATACATTTATACGTTTCATAAAATGTCTGTGTAGAAATTCAAAGGGAGCTACACGGATATTTCATTACACATCCGTGTAGGAAGGTATTTTTTCCCCTAAACTTATTCTTAGAGAAAAAGTAATCGAAACGGGGGAGTGATTATTTGAATTCGTTTTCGTCTTTTCAGAATTAAAAAGATAAGGCAACTTCTCGAATTAAACGTTTTCTATAGTTGGACACGGACGTTTAACTAAAAATCCGTGTAAGAAAAGTTTTCTCTACGGTCGTTTAATTTTCAATAGTTATTTGGCCTTCTAAGAAACGTACACGGGCGTTTAATGAATAATCCGTGTACAAAAGGTTTCCTACACGGATATTTAATTAAACGCCCGTGTAGAAATTGAAATATTCAAATTACATTATTCTTGAAATACTTTACTTGAACAACAGGGACTAAATTGCATGTTATTTTGAAATATTTTTTGTAAAAAATATTTTGAAATAATTACTTGAACAGAAGGTATTTTTTTCCGAAAAATTATTCTATGGTTGTTTTATAAATTTGTAAACCCAGATAAGGTCATATCAAGTAAAGTGTTCATTTATGTTTTCAAATCGGATTATTTAGAGAGCATTAGGCATTCTATGATATTATTTAGACAGATTATTTAAGTTAATTTTAAATAATTTACATTTTAGTGATTATCCATGAATTAATTATTTGTTGGTTGTTTTGTACTGCTAATTCATATCTATAACAGTATTTATTTAGATAGCATGAAGTATTTAACAAAATAGTTAAACGGAAAGAAAACAAAATGCTGATTAAATTAAGAACAAAAATATATTACATCAAAACAAAACGAAAAAAAAGCTAACTTAATTAAACACTCCTTCACTGGCCTGGCTGGATTGCTCCTTGGCCTGACCCCCTCCTTTTAATCCAGGGTCTTTTTGGCCTGATCCAGGGATTGCCCCTCCTTTTGTAGGGCTTTGGTGGTGGGTGCTCCCTTGGGCTTCGTCGTGGCACATTTGAGGGCGGCCATGGTCATGTCCTCCTGTAGTTGGGAGGAGGCATTTCATAGCCGGGAGGGACTTCGGGAGCATCCTCGGGAATGACATAGCCGGGGGGCAATGGCCATGGCACATTTGCGTCTTCTTCCGGTGGCACCGAAGCGGCCATTTCTTCTTCCAAATTCTCAGAGAAAAGTAATCGAAAAGGGTAGTTTCTCAGATTATATTGAATTTTGAAGTCTTTTCGTCTTCTTAATTAAAAAGATAAGGCAACTTCTCGAATTTCGTGTACAAAAGGCTTTTGAAGGTCATTTAATTTTGAATTTCGTCTTATAAGAATCATACACGGTCGTTTAATTAAAAATACGTGTACAAAAGGCTTTTAACACGGCCGTTTAATTTTCAAGAGTTGTTTCGCCTTTAAGCAACGTACACGGGCGTTTAATAAAAACTCCGTGTACAAAATGTTTTCTACACGGATATTTAATTAAACGCCCGTGTAGAAATTGAAATATTTATTTGATTTTATTATTAAGTTATGCTAGATACTCGAAGATATAAAATAATTTTCAAGCTAAATAAAACTGAAATCAGGTTCCTTTTTATTTTTGAAGTTTTCCATTTTGAAAAATATGGAATTTGAAAAATATGAAACTTTGGAATTTGAAAAAATTAATCTAGAAAACCATATGTAGGCGCGCATTTCATAATTTCGCGTAACCTAATTATACACGGGTGTTTAATTAAGCGTGTAGCTCTCTTACGTTTCTACACGGGTGTTTATTTAAATGTCCGTGTATATTTAGTTTACGCGAAATAAAGTGTGCGCCTCGTCTCTGTCGCTCGATATCTTTTCAAAATCTCCTCGTCTCCCCTAAAACCTAAACCCCCTAGTCTCCTATCTCTTTCTGTGGTGCTGCCATCGTTCTCTCTCTCGGTGCTAGCTCGGTCTCCTCTGTCGCTCTCCTCTGAACTCACCAATTGAATCTCTAAGCTCCTCTCGCGCGGTTGCTGTTCTGTCCTTGAAAGGCTCTCTCTCTCTCTCTCTCTCTCTCTCTAAGTTGCAATGCTCCCTGTATCTTGGTTAAATCAAAACCCTTATCTCTAATTGTAATTTGGTTAAGTGAAAAGTTTCCTCAACTGACCTATTCTGGTGACATGGACACCTAATTAATGTTACAGGGACTAAATTGCAAAACCAACACTATGATTCAACAAAGGACCCAACAACACATAAGTTAGACCTAAATTTTACATTTCATAGCATTTGTAATAATGTTTCTTTTTTGTAGAAAGAACCATGTCACAGCCAGGTGAGAATGCAGATATGATTTTGGAAACAGTGGAACCGCAGGTAGATATGATAGTGGAAGAAGAGGACCAGCAGTCTCAGACAGAAAAGAGGAAAAGAGGTCCGACAATGTGCATGAAGACCTCAGAGGCGAAGGATTTGCAAATCGAGTTCGACAAAACCGGATGTCCGAAGGGTCCACGTAGGGCAGAGTACACAAATTGGTGTAACAATTTGGTGAAGCAGAAGGCATCTATCTTGGTTGAGAGGTGGGACAAATTCGATGACGAAGATAAGAACGAATGGTGGAACATTGTGAAGGTAAAAAAAAAAACTGTACATGCATTATATATTCATTTTTTGTATTTTGTTTGTTATTTCTTTTTTTGTTGGATACAAGTTTTCTAGCATGTCTTAACCTTTGGTATATTTCTAGGGGTGTAGGTGATAATTCTTGCTTTGTAGGACTATATCCCAAATTCTATCATTTAGCAGTTATATATACAGAGAAAAATTCAAAACCAAATATATATTACCTGCTGAATGAAATTAATCAATGTAGCTAGTGTAGTGCACCATGCTTGAACTGGGTACCGCCACCAGGAAAGGTAAGGTAATCGCCAGACACCTTGACCCAATTCTGGTGCCCTACACTATTATCATGACAGATAGCAAAATCAGCAAAGAAATATCACTAACAAACTCAGCTAAATACAACACATTATTTCACTTTGATTTGGTCATAAAGGTTAGATTGCATGTAGGTAGTGACATAGGTTGTGCCCCAAAGTTTCCTAATATACAGAAAATAATTTGGTAGAGCAAGTGAAACACAAATTATTTTCAAGCTACTTATTCCCCGTACTTTGGTTAAGTGCAAGTTATATATGTCTATACCTGACCTGAAAACTTGAATGAACTTATATGCAGTAATTTTGTTGTCAATCATGCAGGCTCATTGGAACATCCAGGATGACGACCCAAAGTCCGCGAAAAAAAAAAAAGACTCTGAGGAAAATGAATGAAGCTTGGAAGCAATTCAAGAGCACGTTGAAGACGGATTTCATGGAGGAAGGGAGAAATCCGGTAGGCTACTATAAATGGCTGAAACAAGAGGACTGGGAGGCGTTTCAAGCTTTGAAGTCCACATCAGAGTTCAAGGTATATAAATTCAGCCAACTTTGTCTCTGTTCTTTCTCGATATGTACTTATCTTCCTTAAACTAGCTAATTGATGTGCCTTGATGTGTGAAGATAAAAAGTGACGAGGGCAGGAGGATCGCGAAATTGAACAAGTACCCGCACAAATTAGGGTCAGGTGGTTACGAGGGTAAGTCGGCCGAATGGGCTAAGGTACTGGACCAAAACAAAGATTCTGACTCACCTATGGTTAGGATCCAAAATCCTAGGGCCCAACACTGGCTCATGGGAAGATCTGAGATAACCGCTGACGGGACGATAGTACTCCCAAGTGACGTGCAACCCGTGGCTCAGAAAATGGTAAGAGTTTTTGTGGTAACTTCGTGTACATTACTTTGTCTTTTGCTATAACTAATTTTTTTTAACAGTTGGATGTGGAGGAGGAGGTAAATTCGGGCTCCATGACTGTCGAAAGAGTGGATGATTCCTTGTCCGCAGCGCTCGGGACTAAAGAACACACGGGTCGAGTTAGGGGTGTCTCGGTCTACTGTGGCTGGAAGGATGTATACAACGGACCAAAACCAAAAAGAAGACCGCGTGCCAAAGTTAGCACGGAAGAGATGGAATCAAGGTTGGCGCAGGTACGCCAGGAGGTGTGCGAGGAGTTCAGAACGGAGTACGATGGAAGGATGGCTGAATTCGAATCAAGGTGGATCAACCAAATTACATCTCTTACGCAGCAATCCGAGCAACAACCTCCCGTTTCGCCGGGATTTCGGCGAAGCAGTCAAGCATCCGGGACTGAAGTTCTGGGCGTGTTGGACAATCTACAGGTAATCACTACTTGTTCATAATCTACCCGTAATTGTGACTTGTTCATTAACTAATTTCTGATAATTATTGCAGGAGGCCGCATCATGCGACCTCGTCATGTGGCACGACAAAACTCCTCTGACCCTTGCTAAGGGTATTGTACATCCTCCAGCCGGTTCTCAGCTAAGGCCCAACCACCTCCCCGTAACGGTTGACATGATTGTGGCCGATTGGGCTGCCCGCATACCTCTTCCTGTCCCTACCTACGGCATGGTGGTGCTTGATGATGCCCGTAGACAGATTGTCCAATGGCCCAAGTCTCAGATTATTTTGGATCAGGTAATCTCTAAATAAAACACGGATATCTTATGTTACGTTCAAATGATTATTTTGAAATACTTGAAAAAAGGTTCAAAATCTGATACAGACCCGAAGAGGCGTTGGAAACGCTGCGGACGAAGCTTTGTCACCGGTACGGCGAGGCTTGGAAGTAGTAGTCGGGGCTGATGCGCAAGAATCTCCTGCTGCGCCAGCGGCTGCGCCAGCGGATGCGCCAGCGGATGCACCAGCGGATGCCCCAGTAGACCGTACGGGGCTCTCTGAAGAAGAGGTTAGCCGTTTGCCCGAGGATTTGCGGAATCTCCACGCCTTCCTGGTTAAGGCACCAGATTATATGGAGCACATAATGTTCGATATCCCCCCCGAGGTTCTCCTACACAAAGGCAGGACGGTCGTGCTGCCTTTCAAAGAATTCAAGGACTTTCTACATGCCTCATCAAGCGATAAATGGCTCGATGTGGGAGTCGTCACCGTTTTCCTCTTGTTAGTGACCAAAAAATCATATATATCATGTGTATAGCACTCAAATATATATTCTAATGTGAAATGATGATTTTTCAGGATGATACAACGAAAACAGTCTGTGAATTGTGGGAAAGATAAGGTGAACTCCTGTGCATTCTTGGACCCCGCTTTTACTAGTGGTACGATGGTGCAATATCAGGAGGAAGATACTGTCCAGTACATGTGTTCAGCGATGCATAAGGCTCTTTCGGAGAATAAGAGATTTCTTCTCGTGCCATACCACCAGAGGCACTGGTGTTTGATTGTGATTGTGCCACTTGAGAATTTGGTTTTCCTCATGGATTCTTCACATCCCGGACCGGGCGTCACTCCTCAGGAATCCAAAATGATCTGCATTCCAATAAGAAAGTAAGCAATAGTAATTCACTTGGTTTGATTTTTTCCCAATTACATATAACAAATTGTGGAATTGCTAATTACATTCACTCAATTTTGTAAGGGCTTTTCTGCAATATCTTAAAGATGGAGGAATGCAAAGCACGATTCCGAAGCATAAAAATAAGTTGTGTTTCAGGTGGCAGCCGGTGAGCACATGCACTATAATTTTTATAATTTCATATTTTTTGTTCAAAAATTAATTGTCATTCTAACATAGGCCGCTAAATGAAAATTTCAGTGCCCGCAACAGTTTCAGGGTTGGGAATGCGGTTATTACACGATGATTTTTATGTATCACTTTGTTGAACGCTTACAATTCGATTGGCCAAAATATCCGGTATGTAATTCATATGTTTGCCTTGACTTGTCCATATAATTAATATTGATTTCCTCTAATATTTTATTCTACTAAATTTGTTTTATTAGTTGCATTGTTATAATTACAATATTTATTTTATAAAGCAAAACAGAGATGCAGTTGTTATATTGTATTTTTCTAATAACCTACATATTTTGAATTTTTTGCAGCATAAATCGAACAAAAAGGCAGGGCATTACAGCAACGAAGATATAGATTATTTTAGATGTATGTGGGCAAAGTGGTTTCAAAATGAATTTTGTAAACCAGAATATGGATTTGTATAATTTAGTGTGCATGAATTTTTGATATATTTAGTGTACATGAATTTTGTTTAGGGGTTGTATTCTGATATATTGGAAATTCTTTGTTTGGAATTGATTTTTAATGGCTAGCAAACTGGAGGCTAGCCAAAACATAAAATAAAAATTGAAAAAAAATTATAACCATTCTATACGGATGTTTCACATAAGTCCGTGTGGAAAGCCAAATAAAGAGCAATAAAAATATAAGATAGGTACACGGCTGCTTATGTAATGATCCGTGTAGAAATAGTTATTCTACACGGATATTTTGATAGACATCCGTGCAGGAAAGTGATCGTACACGGCCTTTTAGTTAAATATCCGTGTATAGATCTCCACTAATGTACACGGTTGTTTATGTAATGAGCCGTGCAGAATAACTATGTCTACACGGATATTAACCTAAAAGTCCGTGTAGACAGAGAAATCGTACACGGCTGTTTATGTTCCAATCCGTGTACCTCTGCTTTGGAGAGCGCCACTTGGCAAGGAATTGGACACGGTTGTTTATGTAGTGATCCGTGTAGCTCGGCTTTGGAGAGCGCCACTTGGCAAGGAATTGGACACGGTTGTTTATGTAGTGATCCGTGTAGCTCGGCTTTGGAGAGCGCCACTTGGCAAGGAATTGGACACGGTTAATTATGTAGTGATCCGTGTAGCTCGGCTTTGGAGAGCGCCACTTGGCAAGGAATTGGACACGGTTAATTATGTACTGATCCGTGTAGCTCGGGTTTGGAGAACGCCACTTGGCAAGGAATTGACCACGGTTGTTTATGTAATGATCCGTGTAGCTCTCAGGAATTGCACACGGTTAAATATCCGTGTATAATTTATTCAGGGGATTATACACCCTCGCACTCCACACGGCAGGAAATCCGTGTAGCTCCCCTGTTTATGTCCGTGTACAATGACCATTTCTGTAGTAGTGCATTTTGGATTGTATTATTTAAATAAGTAATTGATATTATTTAAATAACTAGATCAAGAAACTATCTATATTTTTCTTATATTTCATCGTATTATGCATATGTTAAATTATATTCTAGTATATTATTCGTTGCTATTTTTCAATATATAAAATTTGACAATTTATTTGTTCGTTACCTGTAATAGAGACCTTAAAAAGTCATGTCATGACCGGATACGTCACGGCATATCACGGTTCTGACGCAGCACGACATGGTATGTGTGCCAATTACGTGTCGTGATCATCCTGAAAAAACGACGCGGAGCAAGACACGACACTGCATGAAACATGAACAAACGTGACTACACGTGATCAAAATAACATAAATTTGTGCTATTATTTATCTTAAATGATAATTCAAATTTCAAATTTATAGATAATTTTTTACAAAGTTGTTACTTTATTTTACTGTTATTTTTATTTTATTTTTTGTTTATTATTCCTTACTTAATCGAACTTAATGTTTGAAAAAAATAATACATGTGATTGATGGACCAAAATGGTACTAACAACTTTTAGTATAAATTAATATACCTTTTAACTCTAATTTAACATATGTTCATATCACAAGCGTATGATCCTACCGTGTAGTATAATTGGAGTGTAAGTGGGATAGGGCACCTGTCGTTCGGGTATTTGGAAAAACTTTATCCTCGTATATTTTTGGGAATAAATGATAGGGATTTTTCATGTAAAACATGTGTTGAAGCTAAGAGCCATAGAACCTCTTATTCTGACAGTACAAATAAATGTCTTGTTCCGTTTGATTTTATTCATACCGATATGTGGGGCCTTCTCCTATTATGTCAAAATCGTGTTGTAAGTGGTATGTTATTTTTATAGATGATTGTACCCGCATGACATGGCTCTACTTATTGAAAAGTAAAGATGAAGTTACACAAACTTTTCAATCATTCTATGGTATGGTTGAAACTCAATTTGAAAAACGAATCAAAATGGTAAGAAGTGACAATGGGACTGAGTACATGAACAAAAACCTTAGAAAAATTTTCAGTGACAACTGAATTCTACACGAAACCTCATGTGTAGATACCCCACAACAAAATGGTATTGCTGAACAGAAAAATAGACATTTACTGAAAGTAACTCAGTCACTGTTGTTTGAACGAAAAGTACCGTCTTATTTTTCGGACAATGCAATCACTTTTGCCACAAACCTTATCAACCGAATGCCTAGAAAAGCTAATGATTACAAAACCCCTTTGCAAGCTCTCTCATCACATATAAACATACCATCTGTTTTGAATCTTTCTCCCCGAATATTTGGGTGTACAGTATTTGTTCATATCTTGAAATCTCATCGTACAAAAGTAGATACAAATGCTGAAAAATGTGTGTTTTTGGGATTCTGCCCGTTTAAAAAGGGATATAAATGTTTCAATCCATCTACCTGAAAATTCCATACCTCTATGGACTTAACCTTCTTTGAAAATGAATTTTTCTTTGATAAAAATGAGATTTTGGGTCAGGGGGGGGACTGGTGAAAACAAAGAAAACACATAAGAGTCCACAGAAGTTTCAACTCCAAGCTTGGAGTTATGGATTGACTTGAATGATATAAATGAAGAAGTAATACAGCCCCAACCTGAACAGTCCCAACTAGAGCCAATATCTCTAGAGGAGGATCCTCAGGTAAGTGTGTCTCAACCCAGATTTGAATTACCACCTCGTACAACTAGGGGTCAACCACCAAAAAGGTATGTACCAGAGGATGGTTTGAGTAGGGATGTTAGATATCCCATTACAAATTACACTAGTACAAAAAAATCTGGTAAAACCCTTAAGAGCCTTTGCAAACCAACTGACTTCTATCATAGTCCCTGCTAAACTAGAAGAAGCTGTGAAAGATAAAAGATGGGTCCAGGCAATGGAGTCTGAGATGAATGCTCTTAAGAAAAACTATACTTGAGAAATTGTAGATCTACCAAAAAGGAAAAACATTATAGGGTGTAAATGGGTCTACTCCATTAAATTTAACGAAAAAGGGGAGGTTGATAGATATAAAACCCGGTTGGTTGCTAAGGGATATAGACAAGTTTATGGGATTGATTTCCATGAGACTTTTTCACTTGTAATCTGTTTTTCGACTGGTCATTGCATCAATTTGATGTGAAGAATGCATTCTTACATGGTGATCTTGAAGAAGAGATTTATATGGATATGCCACCAAGTTACACAGATCGTGGGTCACGAACCAAAGTTTGCAAACTCAAGAAGGCGCTATACGGACTCAATCAATTACCTAGACCATGGTTTGGAAGATTCTGCATGGCAATGAAGAGTTATTATTATCAGCAGGAAAATTTAGATCACACAATGTTCTTCGAAAAGACGGGAGGTAAGATTGCAATTTTAATAATCTATGTGGATGACATGATTATTATTGGAAATGATGAGATTGAAATTGAGAAACTCGAGAGAAAATTGAGCAAGGGGTTTGAGATGAAAAACTTGGGTGGCTTGAAGTATTTTTTGGGCATAGAGGTTTCTCGTAGAAAAACAAGTATTTCTCTGTCTCAAAGAAAATACATTCTTAATCTCCTAACCGAAGTTGGCATGCTTGATTGCAAACCAGTAGACACACCAATGGTCCAGAATTTGAAACTTAGTGTTGATTCTGGTCAAGTACCTACTAACAGAGAACAATATCAGAGGTTAGTAGGAAAATTGATATACTTGTCACATAACTGACCTGACATAGCATATGCAGTAGGAGTTGTAAGCCAGTTCATGCATGATTCCAAAAGAAGAGCACATGAATGTTGTGATGACAATAATTAGGAATCTCAAAGGAAGTCCTGGTAGGGGCATAATATTTGGAAAGCATGAGCATACCAACATTAAGGGATACACTGATGTTGATTGGGCTGGTAACATTATTGACTGAAAATCTACAGCCGGGTATTTTACATTTGTGGGTGGTAATCTATTGAGTTGGAGAAGTAAGAAACAAAATGTAGTGGCATTTTCAAGTGCTGAAGAAAAATTTATGGGCATGGTAAAAGGAATTTGTGAGATCCTGTGGTTGAAGAAGTTGATCACTGAACTTGGTTTCGAACCAGAAGACCCGAGAAAATTATTTTGTGACAACAAGGCTGCAATTGAAATCTCTCACAATCCTGTACAGCATGATAGAACCAAGCATATTGAGGTAGACTGACATTTTATTAAAGAAAAACTTGATTCAAAAGTTATTTCTTTACCCTTTGTGAGGTCACATGAACAAGTAGCGGATATTCTCACCAAAGCAGTAGCCAGTAAATTCAACATGGGACTAGAAAAACTAATGATGAAGGATATCTACATGTCATAGTGAGGGGGAGTGTTGGAATATACACCCTGACAAGGCTGATTGGCCTTGATCTCTCTCTCGCTTCATCTTCTTCTTTGAGATTGATCTAGATCTTGATCTCTTCGTATCTCCTTCTTGCAAGTTGAGATTTGAATTTGATAGAAGGTCACGAGATTGTGTTGATAGGCTCAGCAAGATCTATTCAAAGTGTTTGAAGTAGTGAGCTAGCTTTTGGATTCGCAAGGGTGAGAAGATTCAAACAACTAGCATTGATCTCCTCTAATTCTCGATCAACACCTTAGTGTGCGAAGCTTAAGGTTTCCTATTTTGGAAACTGTGACAAGGGAGACTAAGGCGAAGGCAACCGTTTCACGCTCCACTAGTTTGGAGAGGTATGACTATAACATTCTCTAGATTGCAAGTAAATTGATTTGAAATGTACCTGCTAGCCTAGAGTCTTTCCCTACAAAATAATACTGAACCGTCTATGGTTATACTACTCCATGCACTGTCTTTTATTAAAAACCTGTGTATTCATTTACTCAGTTTCCAAACACAATTTTTTAGTTCAAGTTGTGTACGGTTCATTCGTGCCTCTCAACCAAAACCCCTGTTAGTAATTAATATCTACGTCTCAATCGCCTCTTCACACATTTACACCATTTAAGTCCAGCCATCTCCCTTAATTTGTCTCTTCATTCTCTCTTGATTTCCCTTTCTTCCCTCTTACGATGGTAGGTCGATGTTTCCCTCATCTTCATTCCCCCCTCGTGTGGAAGTGGATCTATGATGAGCTATAAATATCGACTACCACAATCAGATGAAGAAGAGGGGAAATCAATATTATTCAATAACTAGCAATTGTATTTTCAATCATTAGAATATAAAGGTTATACAGCTTTTCTTAACAAAGGGACCTCAGCATGGATGTGGGACAACATACATGTATAGAGAGGTTCCTTGATTGAGAAAAATTGTGAATAATCTTCACAATCTTGATGAAATTAGAAGTAGCAAGGTCCTTTAGTATGTTGCATATTTACACTTTTAATTTATTAATAACCAATCAATTTAATCTGTATGAAGTTTATTTTATTAATTTGAATGGCGTGAAAAAAGGAATTTTTAAAAAATAATAATAATGATAATACACTGCTATAGAATTAATTGTGCATATTTTTTCGCGTCTATTTTTTCAAAGTCAACACGGGTTTTGTTTTGGAATCTTGTATGATTAGTACTTAGGGTTTTCAATTTTTCCGCGCCTATTTTTTCGAAGTCTGCACTATGAGTTGCCCTGTCTTTTATTCTCAGCACCTCCGTGTCTAATCAAATAAATATAACTCCTAGCCTCCTCAGTCTCTTCTCTCTATAAAACTTCTCTCTGCCTTGTGTGGACACCACTAATTTTCCATTTTTCTTGCTAAACTCGGTTAGCTAGGTTTTCTTTGGAGCAATAAGGACTCGAAGTAAGACAACAAGACGAAGCGTGGAAGACTAAAAATGAAACATTTACCAACAACTAGTAGAAGAAATACAACCAGTAGAACGTGAGAAACACAAAAAGTAGAACACGAAAGACAACTAGAAGATGAGAAATACAACTAGAAAAAGATGTAATACAACCAGCAGAACATTAAAGACAACCAGTACAAGATGAAAGACTACTAGAAGAAGATGATAAACTACAAGTAGTAGAAGAAAGACAACTAGCAGAACATCAAAGATAACTAGTACAAAATGAAACAAAACTAGAAGATGGAAGACACCGAATATAACATGAAAGATAACCAGTACAAGATGAAAGACAGTTAGAAAAAAGATGAAAAACGACAAGTAGTAGAAGAAAGACAACACGTAGAAATGAAAGACACCCAGTACAACATGAAGACAACTAGTACAAGATAAAAGATAACTAAAAAAAGAAAAAGACAACAAGTAGTAGAAGAAAGACAACCAGTAGAACAAGATGAAATTCAACTAGTAGAACATGAAACACATTCAGGACAAGAGGAAAGACAACTAGAACAAGATGAATGACAACCAGCACAAAATAAAAAACAACTAGAAGAATAAGAGATGCAACGAGAAGAAGATGAAATATAACAAGTAGAACATGAAAGATAATTAGAAGAAGATGAAATACAATTAGAAAAAGATGAAATACAACTAGTAGAACATGAAAGACATTTAGAAAAAGATAAAATACAACTAGAAGAAGATGAAATACTAGTAGTAGATGAAAAACAACCAGTAGAACATCAAAGACGACCAGTACAACATGAAAGACAATTAGAAGAAAATAAAAAACAAGTAGTAACAGAAAGACAACGAGTAGAACATGAAATACAACAAGTACATAACGAAACACAACTAAAAGAAGATGAAAGACAACCAATAGAAAATTAAAGAAAACCAATACAAGATAAAGGACAACTAGAAGAAAATTCAAAAAAAGAAGTAGTACAGGAAAGCCAACACGCAGAAATGAAAGACATCCAGTAGAACATGAGAAACACAACTAGTAGAACATGAAAGACAACCAGTAGAACATGAAAAACAACCAGTACAAGATGAAAGACAACTAGAAGAAGATGAAATAAACAAGTAATAAAAGAAAGACAACCAGTAGGGACTGAGATACACAACTAGTAGAACATGAAAGACAACTAGAAGATCATAAAATACAACTAGAAGATCATAAAATATAACTAGAAGAAGATGGTATACGACCAGCAGAATATGAAAGACAACCAGTACAATAGGATAGACAACTAGAAGAAGATGATAAACTACTAGTAGAAGAAAGACAACTAGCAGAACATGAAAGACAACTAGCACAGAAGGCAATACAACTAGAAGATGATGGAAGACACCCAATAGAACATGAAAGACAACCAGTATAAGATGAAAGACAGCTAGAAGAAGATGAAAAACAACAAGTAGAAATGAAAGGCAACCAGTAGAACATGAAAGACACAACTAATAGAACATGATTGACAACTAGTAGAACATGAAAGACATCTAGTACATGAGGATAGACAACAAGAACAAAATGCTAAACAACAAGTAGTAGAAGAAAGACAACTCATAGAACATAAAAGACATCAAGTAGAAGAAACACAACTAGTACAAGATGAAAGACAACCAGTACAAGATGAAAGACAACTAAAAAAAGGTGAAAAACAACAAGTAGTAGAAAAAAAAAACTAGTAGAACAAGATGGAACTCAACTAGTAGAGCATGAAAGACAACTAGAAGATGATGAAAGACAACTAGAACAAAATGAAACACAACCAGCACAAAATGAAAAACAACTAGAACAATATTAAATATAACTAGAAGAACAAGAGACAGATGCAACGAGAAGAGGATGAAATATAACAAGTAGAACATGAAAGATAATTATAAGAAGATGAAATACAACTAGTACAACATGAAACACAATTAGAAGAAGATTAAATACAACTAATGAAGAGAAAATACAAGTAGTAGTAGATGAATAAAAACCCGAGAGAACAAAAGACAACCAGTACAAGATAAAAGACAATTAGAAAAAGATAAAAATAATTAGTAGAAGAAAGACAACGAGTTACACATGACAGACAACTAAAAGAACATGAAAGACAACAAGTACAGAACAAAACACAACTAGAATAAGATGTAATACAACCAGCAACTTGAAAGACAACCATTACAAGAGGATAGACAACTAGAAGAAGATGATAAACTAAAGTAGTAGAAGAAAGACAACTCGTGAGAACATGAAATACAACAAGAACAAAACAAAAACATAAATAGAAAAAAGATGGAAGACACCCAATATAACATGAAAGACAACTAGTATAAGATGAAAGACAGCTAGAAGAAGATGAAAAACAATTAGTAGAATAAAGACAACACGTAGAAATGAAAGGCAACTTGTAGAACATGAGAAACACAACTAGTGAAACAAGATTGACAACCAGT